>JBBBDQ010002242.1:3952500-3977500 GCA_037127315.1 Ascarosepion bandense
GTAGAACCACATTTCGCATAGCAGTCCAGTACTCTCTTCTTTGTTTCTAATTAGCAACTGGGTCTCAACCATTCGCAGTTAGATCAACCAAATGCAGACGACAATTCTACTCCATCAGCTTCTTTTCTCGCACTTCCCGCCTGTGGAACTCGCTTCCATGTTCTTGCTTTCCTGACGGCTACAACCTCCAGGAATTTAAATGCAACGTCAATACTCATCTCTTAACCTCTTGACTTTAGTTCTTTCTTCACCACCCTCTATATCCTTTCCGTTCTCTCCACCTTTACAACTGTCATCACACCTGTATTCCCATCTTTCTCTTGCTCCTCTCTAACTGGTTTGTCTTTCTCTTCACTCTCTTCTACCTAATCTTTTTATTCTTATGTAGCCCTCTGCACATCAGTGGCGTTACCGCCTGGCTCGGGGTGATACGATTAAAAAAAATTCTTTTTTTTGAAGTCACTTTTACTCATCACTTTCTTTCATCTTTATTTATTTATGTCTTATCCTCATTATTCTTTCTTTCTTTCTTTCTTTCTTTCTTTCTAATTCATTCTATTCTTTCCTTAGTTCTTTCATTTTTTTTCTTCCCTCATGTCATTTTTCTAAGATTCATTTATTCAAGGATTCTTGTTTCTTTATTTTAACTTTAATTCTTTCATTCCTTCTTTCTATTTTTGCTTTATACTAAACTTTATTCTTTCTTACTTCCTTTTTTTCTAAAGCCTCGTTTTCATTCCTCATTTGTTTATTTCCTTTTTCATTTAGTCCACTTAATGCATCTACATTTCAGCCATATTGTTTTTCTGACGCCCTGACACTCTTTTCTTGTTTCTTCTTTTCTTATCTCTTTCTTATTTCATTTTTTTTAACACCCTTTCATCTTTTTCTTTCTAAAATATTCCTTGACACTTTTTTTTGGTAATTTCGTTTACAATTTCTCTCTTCATTTATTTTATTCATTATTTTTTTCATTGTCTATTTCGTGTTTCTAATCTCTTATACATTTTTTTCTTGGTTTACTCTTTTTCTCCGCATTTCTTTTGTTATTTCTTGTCTCTTTCTTTCTTCTGATCTCTTTGGCTCTTTCTTTCTTTTTTACTTTCTTTTTTCTAATTTCCTTTACTCTTCTTTCTTTCTTTCTTTCTTTCTTTCTTTCTTTCTTTCTTTTCTGTTTCTTTTTTCTCATCTCCTTCCCTCTTTCTTTCCATATTTTTTTTATTTCTCGTCTCTTTCTTTCTTCTGATCTCTTTTGCTCTTTCTTTCATTTTTCTTTTTTTTAATTTCCTTTACCCTTTCTTTCTTTCTTTCTTTCTAATTCATTCTATTCTTTCCTTAGTTCCTTCATTTTTTTCTTCCCTCATGTTATTTTTCTAAACTATCAAATAGAGAATGCTTTCGCCTATGACGTATTTACTTCCTTGTACCGCGTGTCACCTCCTTTATAGTCTAGAGCATCCCATTCTCGGGGATGGCAGGATGTTCCACTACAACAGAAAAAAAAATGCTGGATTAGTATGTGTTATCAATTCCCTTTCATGGTAGTGAATACTGGAGAATCTCTAGAATAATCTGAAGAGGGAAATGTGGTTCTGAATTCTGAAAATTCCATGGACGGAACGAGTGAGCAACAAGGAAGTCGTCAAGAAAATGACAACGGAATTAGGAAAAGACAGTTGAAATTCCTTGTACACACAGTTAGGAAGGAGAGCTTTAAAAAAATTTACCGGGGGTAGAGAAGCAGATGAAGGCAGCAGGCCACCTACCTGAGACGAGATTCTGAGATGGATGGCGGAATTAAGATTTATCAAAGGGAGAAAATTGCTAAGGGCCACGAAGGATGTAAATTTCTGGAGAGCCATGATCGGCTGTGTTCTGAAGAGAAGGGTCATATAAAAAAGATGAGGAAGAAGAAGAAAGAAAGAAGAGGAAGAAGATAGGAGAATGAGCAGAAAAAGAAGAGAACACGAAAAGAAGAAGAAGAAGAAGAAGTTGAAGAAGAAGAAGAAAGGACAAGGAAGAAGAAGAAGAAGATGAACAACAACAACAACAACAACAAAGAAGAAGAAGAAGAAAGGACAAGGAGGAAGAGGAGGAGGAGGAAAAGAAGAAGAAGAAAGGACAAGAAGAAGGAAGGAGGAAGAAGAAGAAGAAGAAGAAGAAGAAGAAGAAGAACAACAACAACAACAACAACAACAAAGGACAAGGAGGAGGAGAAGAAGAAGAAGAAAAAGCAGAAGATAGGAGAAGAAGAAGAAGAAGAAGAAGAAGAAGAAGAAGACGAAAAATGAAGTGGTTAGTTTACGTTCTTTCTTCCAGTGAAAGTCAAGCTTGAACAGAATCATGATCTACATATATGTGCATGAACATGACATTACAACAAAAAATTCCATAATTTTCACGTTCTAATAAACGCTAAGCATAACTGTCAACCGTTACAATTGAAGAGAAAAAAAAATAGAAAAAATACAGTCATTTTTAGCAACACAGTTTTGCGGTTATTTTCTGTGACCACAACTTACACCATGAAGATGATCTCGGAAGGAAAATAAAAGTACTTAGAAACTTGATAAATGGATAATAAAATCAACTGTAAAAGTTACAGCTTATTTCTTACATCCTTCCATCATAATACACGAAAGATTATCCGTGAGTAGGAACAAAGATTATTAAAAATAAGCAGACATAATCTTTTCAATTTATGTAATCTGACATACCTAAAAGAGAATTTACTGCCTAAACACACACACAGATAGATAGATAGAAAGAAAGAAAGAAAGAAAGAAAGAAAGAAAAAGACTGCACAGACACACACACACACGTATATAGATAGATAGATAGATAGATAGATAGATAGATAGATATGAATAGACTATATAGTATATATAGGATAGAATCTATCTATCTATCTATCTATCTATCTATCTATCTAGCTAGCTAGCTATCTATCTATCTATCTAGCTATCTAGCTATCCAGATAGATAGAAAGATAGATAGAAAGAAAGAAAGAAAGAAAGAAAGAAAGAAAAAGACTGCACACACACACACACACACGTATATAGATAGATAGATAGATAGATAGATAGATAGATATGAATAGACTATATAGTATATATAGGATAGAATCTATCTATCTATCTATCTATCTATCTATCTATCTATCTATCTAGCTATCTAGCTATCCAGATAGATAGATAGATAGATAGATAGATAGATAGATAGATAGATAGATAGATAGATAGATAGATATAATTAGACTGAAATAGACAGATATATATAGATATCGATCAGACTGAGTTAGATATTAATAGACTGAGCTAGCTAGCTAGTTAGCTAAATAGATAGATAGGAACAGAATAAGCTGTGAACAGACTACGATAGAGAGATAGATATGAAGAAGATGACATAGACAGACATGAGGAAATTGAGATAGATAGATAGATAGATAGATAGATAGATAGATAGATAGATAGATAGATATGAACAGACTGAGATAGATAGATATTAAAAGTCTTCAACTAACAGAGTGATGTGGAGCAAGAGGGATGTACAGAAACAAGCGTTTGGCTGGTCATTTTTATGGATACCTCCACACACACACACTCGCACACACAAAAGTCAATTATTGAAAATTTTCGTAAACTCTGAGAAATACTTTGAGAATCTTTCATCAGTTTTCAGCTTCCGGCAATTTCTGTCAAAGCTTTCTCGTCACATGACTTCCTGTTTGACTTTTTGATGCTTTTTTTTTCCCCTTTACTTGTCTTTTTGATGGGTTTGCAGCCAAACTTTGCTTTTCTCTTCTCCGTATTTCATTTTAGTTTTTGACAATATCCTATGAGTAAACTCCACGAGAGCGCGTATTTATTGTTATTACGAA
This sequence comes from Ascarosepion bandense, assembly GCA_037127315.1. NCBI lineage: Eukaryota > Metazoa > Mollusca > Cephalopoda > Sepiida > Sepiidae > Ascarosepion > Ascarosepion bandense. The sequence continues at coordinate 3,956,381 of JBBBDQ010002242.1, forward strand.
CAAAGATACACTTTAAATTTCTCCCCCGTCTTTATTTTAGAAATTATTTAATGGACACAACATGAAAATACCTACACCGAAAAAATAAAGATGGAAAGAAAACAAGCCCAAGAAACTAGCCAAAAAACAAAATGGAGGCAAAATAAAACGAAACGAAAAACGAAAATAAATTAAAAATGAAGCAAATATCTCATAAAAAAAAAATGAAAATAAATTTAAATAAAAAATAAGATGTCTACTTTTTTTCTTTTGAAATTTTTTTTTATTAACTTAAAATCCTAGCATAAAAATAAAATGAAATCAAGCGAGGCGGAAATTTGAGCGGGTGTTTTGAACGTCTTTCACTCTTCTGATACTGCCCCGGGGTGCGTCGATGACAATTCGTTCAGATAAGTGCCATCTGATAACTCTTTGTAGCTAGATCAAGTCGTGCTGCTTACGAGGGGATCAGAAGTGATTCTGTTCTTCACAGCCGAGTCGTGTCTACACGCTGCTTCCGCCCTTAAAAGTCATTGCTCAAGCGGAAAAAAAGGCGTTTTAAATTTTTGAACTGAAGATGAGTCCGACGGCAGAAAACTCAATACTTGTGATGACGATTCCTGCTTAAAATGACATCGATTGGGTGGGGTATTGTAATAGCAATGACAAAACTATCAAATTTTTATTAAGCCAGTCAACATTTTTACAACTGAACGCAAATTTCAGCTAAAAATATCTTTTTTATCAGAACAATTTACAATGAATTATTCCGTAACTAGCAGTATAGCCAAGCGTTGCTCGGGTGCAATGAAAGCTTTAAAACTAATCCATTGTCCTGGAGCTCAGACTCTTTGGACGTTGGCACGAAACACTAAAAAGCAATAGTTGTTTCCAGTTAAAGCGAAACCGTAGACCTAAAGAAAGATGAATGGATGTAAGTCAAATTTTGATTTCCTGGTATCGATATCAAATAAGTTTTTTCCGTCGTAAACTGAATTTTGAAGGCTAAATAAGTCCTCTGAGTAAATGGTATCATGGCTGAGACTAAGAACTACAGTTATACCTACCCGAAGCAAAAACTAAAAGGGCTGAAAAAATACAGACATACAGGCAGATAAACAAACACACACACAAACATCTTGCTTTTTATACATATATATATATTTTATCGATTTTCTGCACTATTGTAAAAACTGCAACCTTGAAACTTCTGAATATCGTTTCTCATGTCTTTGTCTATGAGTGTATCAAATTTGATTATAATCGAACCACTCCTTCTATAACCTGATTTTTTCGATTATCGATTTTCGTTATTTATCGGGGGTACCTCGACATAAAACCAAGCTATGAAAAATTGCAGACGCTTATAGTACAACTGTGTAAATTTTCAAGAAAATCGGTTCAGCCGTTTCAGAGTCTATAGGTAACGGACACATAGACACACAGAGACAAAGTTCCATTTATAAATAAGTTTCGATATGAGATGTCATTTGCTTGAAGTTTTTGCAACACACCGACGCATGTTGAAATCGTTAGAGTATATAGTATTGTTCAATTTTATCACGAATTCTTTTGTCGAGATTTACAAACGTTTCGTTCTGTTTTGCAAAATAAATATAAGTAGACTTATTGAATAATAATTTACCACAAAATTTGCAATAATTTTAGATAAGTAAACAGATGGATCGGAAGGCGTGGACCATGTTATTGGCCTTTACGTTTGCCAAATTTGACTCCACTAATTCCTTTTATGGAGACATGTGAAAACAATTGTGTATGCAACCAAACCCAGTTCATTAGAAGATTTGAAAGCTAAAATAACTAATGGGATTTTAGGCATGACTGTAAATCAGTTGGCAAATGTTTTCCGTGAACTGTAAAATCATATTACCCTTTGTATTGCTAATGATGGAGGACATGTGGAAACTTAAATAAAATTTCAGTGAAACCCTAGAAATATAGATTTACTTCTTTCTAACTCTTTTTACAAATTATTTCTATCGCAAATACAAATAAAATTATAAATTTTTTAAAGTACACCCGAACTTTCTGGACACCCTATATATATATATATATATATATATATATATATATATATATATATATATATATCAGATTAAATAAATTGCAAACATTGTGTCTGCTTATTTTAATAAAATCCGTTCATATTCACTGATAATCTTTCGCGTATTACGATTGAAAGATGTCTGAAATGAGTTGTAACATTGACAAATGTTATTATCATTCATTTCTCAATGTTCCCAAGTACTTTCAATCTTCTTCCGATATCATCTTCAGGTGTGTGAGTTATGGTAACAAAAAATAACTACAAAACTGTTGCTAAAAATTACTGTAAATTTTTTTTCTGCTTTAAATATAACGGTTGCCAAATTGCTTAGCGTTCATTAGAACGTGAAAATTATCCTGGCGTAGGATAGTTGTGTTATCAATCACCAAAAAAAAAAAAAAGAAAAAAAAAGCAAACTACAGATTCACGAGGCCATATTGATTATAAACCTTAAGCCGTCAATTAATAGAATCAGCTATGAATACAGTACTCTAGTTACATTATTCAATCTTATATAAGAGGCATTTTATAGGAACGTAGGCCTTATCAATGAAACATCTAAAGTTTTAACGAAGAAAAATAAATTGACATCATTTTGATACAAGTATCATTATTTGATTAGTCTAAAAATAATTTTATAGGATCGGAGGCCTTATCAATGAAGCATTGTAATTTCATAAAGAGAAATAAATTGATATTATTTTGATACTAGTTTCATTATTTGATTTGTCTAAAAGTTATTATATAGGATCGTAGTTCTTATCAATGAAGCATCTTATTTTAATGAAAAAATAAATCATCACATTATTTCGATACTATTTTCATAATTCGATATTGTCTAAATATTATTTTATAAGATCGGAGTCCTTATCAATGAAGCATCGTAATTTTAACAATGAGAAATAAATTGACTTCTTTTTGTATAAATTTCATGATTTGAACTTGTCTAGATATTTTTATAGAATCTGAGGCCCTACCAATGAAGCACCGTAATTTTAATGAAGAGAAATAAATTGACATTATTTTGATACTAGGTACATTTTTTTATTCATCTAAAAGCTCTTTTATAGGATCAGAGGCCTTATTAGTAACTATTTTAATTTCAATAAACGAAAATAAATTGTCATCATTTTGATACAAGTTTTATTATTCGATTTCTCTAAAAATTATTTTATAGAATCGTAGGCATTATCAATGAAACAACTTAATTTTAATGAAGAGAAATATATTGACATCATTTTGATAATAGTTTCATTATTCGATCTTGTATACAAATTATTTTATACAATCGTAGGCCTTATCAAAAAATCATCTTAATTTGAATGAATAAAAATATATTGACATGATTGGATGTGAGTTTCATTATTCCATTTGTCTAAAAGGCCTTATCAATGAAGCATCTAAATTTTAATGAAGAGAAATAAATTGTCACCATTTCGATAACAGTCTCATTATTTGATTTGTCTAAAATTTGATTTATAGGGTCGGAGGCCTTATCAATGAAGTATCTTAAGTTTAACAATGAGAAATAAATTGACATCATTTTAATACTAGTCTCAGTATTTGATTCGTTTAAAATTTATTTTACGTCAACAGTGGGTTTATCAATGTAGCATCTTAACTTTAATGATGAGAAATAAATTGACATCATTTTGATATTAGATTCATTATTCGATGTTGTCTCAAATTGTTTTATAGGATCGGAAGCTTTATCAATGATGTATCTTAATTGTAATGAAGAATCATAAATTGACCTCATTTTATACTAGCTCCATTATTCGATTTTGTCAATCTGTTATTTTATAGGGTCGGAGTCCTTATAAATGAAACATCGTACTTATAACGATGAGTAATGAATTGACTTCTTTTTTTTATACAAATTTCATTATTTGAGCTAGATGATTTTTTTTATAGAATCAGATGCCCTATAAATGAATAACTTAATTATAATAAACAGAAAAAATTGATATCATTTATTATACAAGTTTCATTTCTTGATTTATCTAAAAGCTATTTCATAGGATGAGAGGCCTTATCAATGAACCTTTTGCTAGTTTAATAATGAAAAACAAAAACAATTGACGTCATTTTGAAAGAAGATTAATTGTTCGTTTGTCTAAAAGTTATTTTATACATTCGTACCCTTATCAATGAAGCATCTTGATTTTAATGAAGAGATATAAATTGACATCATTTTGATACTAGATTCATTATTCTATCGTGTCTCAAAATTGTTTTATAGGATTGGAGTCCTTATAAATGAAACATCGTACTTATAACGATGAGTAATAAATTGACTACTTTTTTTGTACAAATTTCATTATTTGAGCGAGATACTTTTTTTTATAGAATCAGATGCCCTATAAATGAATAACTTAATTTTAATAAACAGAAAAATTGACATCATTTATTGTACAAGTTTCATTTCTCGATTTATGTAAAAGCTATCTCATAGGATGAGAGGCCTTATCAATGAACCTTTTGCTAGTTTAATAATGAAAAACAAAAACAATTGACGTCATTTTGAAAGAAGATTCATTGTTCGTTTGTCTAAAAGTTATTTTATACTTTCGTACCCTTATCAGGATGTGCGTTGTAGTACAGTGGATACCGGCTCGGAATGAGAAACCGGGGAGCCGAGTTCGAATTCCAGCTGAATACATTGTATTCACTTACGCGCAAATACCCTTGGGAAAGGTATTAATCCGTCTCTTCCTTCCAATTATGAGTTAAATAACAGGACAGATTGGGTTCTATAGCCTTGGCAGGCAACCAGTCTACCGCAGCAAGCAATGGCAACCTACTGCGGGATAATCTTCTGCCCAGTCAGTCATGTCTCTGTCGAGACATGATCGCCCAAGCGTGTATCACGTATGGCACTCAACTGACTGACCCTTATCAATGAAGCATCTTGATTTTAATGAAGAGATATAAATTGACATCATTTTGATAATAGTTTCATTATTCTGCCTTCTTAAAAGTTATTTTATATGATCGGAGCCCTGATCAATAAAGTATCCTAATTTTAATGAAGAAAAACAAATTGAAACCATTTCGATACTAGTGTTTTTATTAAATTTGTCTAAAAGTTTTTTTTATAGGATCGTAGGTTTTATCAACGAAGCATCTTCATTTTAATGAAAAGAAATAAATTGACATCATATAGATACTAGTTTTATTATTCTCCTTGTCTAAATGTTATTTTAAGAGTCGTAGTCTTTGTCAATAAAGTATCTTAATCTTAATGACAGAATTTTATTTTAATGACAGACCTTAATCTTAATGACAGTATCTTAACCCTCTAGGGCCATTCGTATCATATTTGATACAGTATTTCCCTATAAGGAAACATTTGGTATTCATTGACTGAGCAGTCAGTACTGCTTTCATTTGAAATTTATAAAATATTTCTCTTAAAAAATTTTTCAGGAAAATATTTCTTTCAAGGCTTGTTTTCATACTGTATCAAATATGATACGAATGGCCCTAGAGGGTTAAGGCTTCTACTGGGCATAAAGTGGGGGATCAGTTCTATATTTTTATGAAGTAATAAACAGATCCCCCACTAATTACTACTTAACCCTCTAGGGCCATTCGTATCATATTTGATACAGTATTTCCCTATAAGGAAACATTTGGTATTTCCCTATAAGGAAACATTTGGTATTCATTGACTGAGCAGTCAGTACTGCTTTCATTTGAAATTTATAAAATATTTCTCTTAAAAATTTTTCAGGAAAATATTTCTTTCAAGGCTTGTTTTCATACTGTATCAAATATGATACGAATGGCCCTAGAGGGTTAAACTCAGTCTGTTTATCTATCTATCTATCTATCTATCTATCTATCTATCTATCTATCTATCTATCTATCTATCTATCTATCTATTAACCCTCTAGGGCCATCGTATCATATTCCTAAATGTTTCCTTATAGGGAAATACTGTATCAAATATGATACGAATGGCCCTAGAGGGTTAATCTTAATGACCAGATGTTATTTTTAAAATCGGAGGCCTTATTAACGAAGTATCTTAGATTTATCTTGCTATGTTGCTTCAAAGTTGTTTTATAAGATCGCAGGCTTTATCAATGAAGCATCGTAATTTTAATGGAGATAAATATATTGACATAATTTTGATAATAGTTTCATGATTCGTTTCATCGAAAAGTAATTTTGTATGATGGTAGGCTTTATATGAAGAGAAATAAGTTGACATCATTTTGATACTAGTTTCAGTATTCAATCTTATCAAAGAGGGATTTCATTGGATTGGAGGCCTTATCAATGAAGGACCGTAATTTTAATGAAGATAAATAGACATCCTTCTAATTCTCGTTTCCTTGATCGATTCGCTTAAAATTTATTTTATAAGAACGGTGGGTTTATAAATGTAGCATCTTAATTTTAACGAAGAAAAATAATTTGACTTCATTTCTATGCTAGTTTCATTATTTGATCTTGTCTAGATGTTGTTTTATAGTATCGGAGTCGTTATCAAGGAAGCATCGTAATTATCGCGATGAGAAATAAACCGATTTCTTTTTTTTATACAAATTTCATTATTTGAACTTGTTGTAGTGAAATATCCTGTCTTACCCAAGAATGGGTATGACCCGGGTTATAAAAGACCGGGAATATAACGAACTACAGTGTGAGCAAGAGTGATCGATAGAGATAGAGAGCGTTCGTGATTATACGGCAGTCTTCGTCATTATACGAGAGTGATCGTGATTATACGAGAGTCATCGACTTTAGTCGAGAGCCATCGGCCTTAGACAAGAGTTAGACGTCACTAGACGGAAGCCTTCTTCTCAAGACGGACGCATACGTCCTATACAGAGATATTTCCTTCTTGATTATATTCTTGTTAACTGTTTGTTGGTGTACGTGTATTTGGTTTATTGTACTGAGGTATCATAAATCTCTATTTATATATCCTCAGTGTTAAGAATTATTTCTTGCACTATTCTTTCTCTGTTTATCCTCTCCTGGGATCCAACAGAACTAATTTTTTTTAGAGAATCAGAGGCTCTATAGATGAAGGACCGTAATTTTAATGAAGAGAAATAAATTGACATCATTTTGATAAGTGTTTCATTTCTCGATTTTTCTAAAAATTGATCATTTTACTGCCTGTTTTGCAGGGGGTTACATAGAAGGAAAGTTATGAGAAAGAGTGACAGGTTATAGGGAAGTGGGTAAGAGAAGGATGAGAATACTGATGAGAGTAGAGTGGACGGAGAAAGGAACATGAGAGAGGGAGGGAGAGAGAGAGAGGATGCAGGTTAGTGAGATAGGAGATGACTATTGACTTTACATTTAAATTCTTTGAGATTATAGCTGTCTGGGAAAGCAAGTAAATGGAAGGGAATTCCACAAACGAGAAGTGCGAAAAAAGAAGCTGGAGTAGAATTTGCGTTTACAATTTATTGGTTTCACAGGAAAAGGGTGGGACCTAGTTGCTAATCTTGTGGCTCGAGTAAATTTCTATATAGGAGGCACCAGAAAGCTAAGTTCATCGGAGCAGAAGCCGTGAAAGTATTTGTAGAAGAGACACAGGGATGCCACATTGCACCAGTGAGAAAGTGACTGTATCTGAGCTGCCAAGTCGGGATCTATTACATTACAGATTCTCCATTGGATTTTGTCAAGGACACCTAGGTGGATAGCAGGAGCACCCGACCAGATATGGCAGCAGTATTCAATGCACTCTTTATACGAGCTTTCCTTCCCCTCTAACTTTTTAAACGCTACTCCTCAGCCTTTCTCTCACCTTTGCCAAACGAAAGGGTAGTAAAGAGTAAGAGAGCCTATAGCATTGCCGTATCAGTAGCAGCTTAAGCTGGTGGTTGTAGCAGTAATTGTGTCTTTGTATATGTGTGTGTACTGTACAATATAGTAAAAATAGGTAGCTTTGTTATCGCATCCTGCGACCTAATAACGAAATTTCTGGCTTATCCACCCTTGGCCGTTACTCAGTTGGTCTTTTCTGTTTACAATGTACACAGGAGTCATGATTTTTCAGTCATAAAATAACAACATTTTCTCTTTCAAAATCTCTCACAAAATAGCGTACAGTATTTTGGTTATGGTCTGTGCATACGCCGCTTAATATAATATAAGATTACAGTAAAGTAGCTTCTATGGACATTACTTTTATAGATATTTTAATAAAATTACACTCTGTGTTATCGTTATTTTATTATCCAATACCTTTATGTTTGAAGACGTTACTATAATTTATAGTATGACAAAGTAAAATTTTTCCAGGAAATCATAATTATCCTTCCGTGGAAATTCCACGGGGTCCGCTAGTTTACATTATTCGGACGTTCTTTGTTGATGATGTTTTCGGTCGTTGTACGCTCCGGCCTTCTTCAGGAATCTAAACCAAACCCTTTATTACAATCACTGGGTTATATGAACTCCATTGTCTAGAGCCTCTTCTGGAAGTCTTGAGTTATCTCCCTCTGTAAGTTACTTGTTTATCAACTGTAAATTACTTTTAATGAATTCACAATTCTTTGGGTCAAGTCACAGGAACTAGCCAACGTCTATATCCACTGGGCCATGCGTCCTTAAGGACAAGAACAACTGAATTTTGGGGACTTATAAACCTAATGTCCAGTAACTCGTTTTTTACCAGAGTTAATATTGCAATTTTTTGATGTTAATGGTTTTCTCTAGTATTTTTACCAGAACTCATATTGCAATTTTGAAACTAATGATTTTTTCTGGCACTCCGTTTTACTGGTTCGTATATATTGTATTCATCGTTATGCTTGGTCGGCTTGATTTTTGAAGCCTAGCATAGGTGCTGATTCCTTAAGTTCACGTAGTTTCCAGTGAGTTCTCTATCTGTTATTTCAACTTCATTCCATAGGGGGGTGGTAATCCCCTTTCTTCTTCCAAATGGCAACAAAGATGAGGACAATAGTCCACCTCATCTCAGAAATATAGACACATACTCATCAATTATGTTACGCGTTGCCTTTCTCTGTCTCTCTCTTTTCTAACCTGTGAGCCGCCTTTGAGATTTCACTCACCCGATCGACTCAGACGATTAAAAACTTAATTGGGCAATTAAAATCTATTGCTACACTTGTCCGCGGTCGATTAAAAATCTTGCAATGAAACGTGTCCGTTCAAATATAGAAAAACACAACCCAGCTTTTGCAACCCATAAGTATGCCATTTAAGATTCACAAGTTACTCAGAATGACCTACAATGGCATTATTGAACTATTTGGTCTCGCTTTTATTGTCCCGGTCAGTGTAAACATTCGTTTAATTAACGCTTCCAGAGTGGAGTCAAAATATCTGGGTCGCCCAGATTGCTTACGAAAAGTAAAAAAGAACATTTTAAAGAAAGAAAAAAAAACGCATACTTCTTTCAACCACGCACCGAAAAACAAATTCTACAAGTAATTTTTTTAATAGAAAATCGTTGAGAAAATCAGATTTGTTATTTTTTTTTATCGTCTATGAGATGGAGGTTGTAGTCAAACCGAAGAAAGAAACTACGAATTTAGGTACTTCCACTCAATTGCGAAAAAACCCAACCCCCCAAAAAAACAGCATATTATGATGTTAAAAGGACTCAAACTTAATAAAAACAAAGTTTTATCATCAAAATGTTTATGCCATTATTAAGAGGAAAGATCAAATTTTTTTTGATTATTCTTTTTTAATTTTTTAATCCTTTCCTTTAATTTTGAATCCTTTCTAAGACTAAAATTTTAATTAAAATTTCATTTTTTGTTTTCCGTCAGCGATTCACGCTAGGTTTACGTAAGGCGACTATTAAGAAAATGGAGTCGGTCGAGTAATATGATTTTGGGGCGAGTAAATTTTCCCTCGCTCTCGACTGCCGGTCAAGTGATATGTTTTTCAAATCTCAAATTCTTCCTGTGGGTATCAGATTCTCCAAGTTCTCTTTCCTCGTTATATGTCCCACGAACTTCAGGTGTCTTTTCTTGATGTTATGTGAAGTATTAGTTTGGGTTTCGTTTCTATTTTCTCCAAAAACTCATCTTGGCTCACCTGTTTGGCCCACCCCCCCCATGGTATCACCAGCATCTTTCTCTTAGAACCACATTTCGATTGCTTCAGGTCTCTCCTCCATCGTTGAGCAGATTGTCCAACATTCTATCTATCTATCTATCTATCTATCTATCTATCTATCTATCTATCTATCACAGTCTGTTCATATATATATATATGAAATGATTTATTTGAACATTATTTTTATTCGATACTCATAATTGAGTAGATATTCTGTTTTATAATCAAACAGCATTATATATTTATTTCTACCGGCTTGATTATTTACGATAAATTTTTGTTACGAAAATGTGTCATTCGGCAGGATTCGAACTTGAGACCCATACACACATAAGGGGAGCCACGAATTGATCTGGCGCAGGGTTAGTTTCGAATCCTGCCGAATGACATTTTCGTAACAAAAAATTATCGTAAATTTTCTCCTCCTTCCTCATTACATGCCCAAAGAAGTTTAGCTGACTTTTCCTGATGCTCAGTATTAATTTCCTTTTCGCTTTCATCTTTTCCAAAACCTTATCATTGCTCACATGCTCGATCCATGATATCCGGGGTGTAACACGTTAGGCTGGGGTGCGTCGTCTAATTGTGACGCTCGTTCTCGTCGAAGGTCGTGACGATCCCAGTTGTGACACTGCCACCCGGCTGGCCGGTTGGTTCGGTCACTTTTGCTTGTCGTGACGATCTTGTCCGATGATGTCGTCATAAAAGCCGGTTTACAAGATGTCTCTTGCAACAACGCGCCACTGTCCAACGTTGTGAATTGATCCCAGAGGTCGCGTCGTGCAATTTTAGTAGTCGCATTTTAGAGCCAGTCCGGACACTGGTGCACACTTGTGATCAAAAAATAAATACGGCACAAAAAAAAAAAATAAAAAAATAAATAAATAAATAAATAAAAAATAAAAAATAAATAAATGAACAAGGTCGAACATGCCTGGATAGTTACGAAGAATGTCTTTAAAAAAAACGGTGCTTTTCTTTTCACAGGAGCAGATAATACAGTTGTCGGGATGTTGGTTTACAATAGAGAGAGAGAGAGAGAGAGAGAGAGAGAGAGAGAGAGAGAGAGCGAGAGAGAGAGAGAGAGAGTGCTTGTTTTCAAAATCACAGAGTTTCCAATCTTCAAAATATCATTCAAAGTAAGAATGTCTTTTCTAAGTTTCATTAAAGTAACATAACTCTTCAATTCTCGTTAAGGACTTTTCACCTATTCATTAAATTTTTGTTAAGGTCTTTTTACGTATTCATTAAATTTTCGTCAAAGTCTTTTTACATATTCTCTATAATTAGGGCTGTCAATACTCTATGCAACTTCTAAAATAACAAAGTCCTTTCAGGTCCTTATCGGAGTTTAACGGAGTTTACCGAAGTAGAGCGAACGAGGAATCAGAATTTTCGATTCTCCCATGATTTAAAAAAAAAACAATAACGTTCTTTTGGGATTCATATCGAAAGCGCATTATTCCAGATTAACTCTTTAAGTTAATCGGCGGCAGGCTTCATTCGACATTAACTCTTTTACGTTCTATGGTAGGGAATCAGCCGTGGGTCATGACTCCCCAGTTGGGAACCTTTTTCCACAGTCGTTACATTTCGACTGATAGCTCCTCAGCTAACTTAAAAACAAACTCACAGCTTCTTACAGCTGCTAACAACAAAAAACTGATTTTTCTCGCCGAGTCCGGATTTTTATAACTATCTCCAATTCTCCCAGGGAATTTGGCCGACTCGAAGCCTTCGGCCAATGAAATCATTTTCCGCCCACTCGATTTGCGGAAGAGGTTAGCTCGACGAATGAGATATCGCCAGCTCACATCATTTCACAGACTTCTGTCCTCAGGAGATATCTTTTGAGGGACTTTAACCCCGCCTGACCCCATCAAACCAACTCTGACACTTTGCTTTGGCTACTAAAATTTTAGCTTTACCAAAAATATCCGCTTCGAACACGAAAGAAAAAAAAATTTTTCCCTTTTCTTTCCCAAAAATAATAATTTTTTTTTATTTCCCGGATTTTACAAGTACATGCTAGTATTCAAATAATTAATTTTTCCTATGCCCCGTATTTTACAAGTATTGCATAAGCTCACATCTCGAATTACAATAAAGCACAACCAATAATACTACTAATATTAATTCCTCTCTCTCCGCTGTATTAAACCAACAAAAGAAAATATCCCCGCGGGAGATAGTGTCACATCAGCATCCTTCTGTAGAATCACGTTTCAGCTGCTTCAAGTTTTTCCATCATATTAGATTAGATTATCTGGCATTTAATGACATGCTGTAGAATAGGCAACACATAGCAATCCAGTACTCTCTTCTTTGTTTCTAGCGAAATTGTCCTGTTTCTTAATACTCTTCTCAGCTCCTGGAATGCATCCTAGTGCTTTTGGGTCTCAGGAATATAAATGTATGGAAACTGCTGTGACCACAAAGTGAGGAGTCAGTTTATATATCGATTGTAATATGGAACTGATCCCCCACTTTATATTTAGTATGCTTCTGTAGAACCACATGTCAGTTGCTTTAAGTTTTTCCTTCATCTTTGATGATATTGTCCCGCATTCACTGCCATATTGAAGAACTGACAACACATAGCAATCCAGTACTCTCTTTGTTTCTAGCGAAATTTTCCTGTCTCTTAATACTCTACTCAGCTTCTGGAATGCGTTATCGACCAGAAATAAATCAGGCTATATCTCACCCCTTACCACCGTTCTTATTTCTGATTCACCGCTGAATGATCTGAGGCGTAAGATACTGAATTCGTTATATTTACTCCCTTTGGAAGTGATTACTCCGCGATTTGTGGTGTTTCGGAACTCATTTTCCGCGCATTAATCGCAAAATATAAGTAAAAAGACCGAAAAATCGTAAATCTACGCGTGTATTCGGTCTGCAGTTAATAACATTTGTGAACCGTGGTTACGGGGTGAGATAAACAGCGACAAGAAGTTTCATATTTTTCTGCTCGATAAAATGAAAAAAAGGTAAGTTTCTTCAATAAACAATTACCGATTTGAGTTCAGCATATACATTTGCACGAAAATAGGGAGATTTTGGAATGCGTAAGCATCCTTGGTTGATAGGCATGTTTCCCGGTCAAGTATATTTTTTTCTTCTAATATTGAGGAACAGATGATAGTCGGATGTGGCAAAATCAATAGAGCAGGATGATCAACCAGTTAAAAGCCACAATGAGGCACGGCATATGATATTGTCATCCCACACCCCTCGTTGAGTTACACTGAAGTAGCGTGATGTTTATCACAGACATTGAAGTGTTTCTCAATACAGTAGAACCTGTCGTATGTGACCCTCTTAGTCAGCGACCACCTGTTGTTAACTACCCTTTTTCTATGCACGGACGATTTACTAATGTTAATTGACCCTTAGTGAGCGACCACCTCCAGAAAGCGACCAGCGACTAACATCAACGAGTGAAAATCACTGATCAAGAACTGTTTTAAAAAATCCATTTTGGTCGTACATTGCGAACTTCTAAATTAGGAGAAACTAAATGAGTAATCTAGTTCATTTTGATTTGATCTAAGCCAGGAGCACTTCTCCATTGCTTTGTTATTGTAGTGTTGCATCAAACTGTTATTTCTTGTTGAAATGTATATTGACTGAGTTTACCTTAAAAACATCGGCTGTTTTGTACAACATATATTGCATTTGACATGTTCAAAGGGATTTATCGCAGTCTCTGTACTACTTGGATAAATTCACAGGATTGGGAAAATCACAATTATGTCCCTTTCTCAAATGTCTATCTCTTTCGTTCCATTATTTTTTGTGTATCTATCTACTCCTTTTCTATCTGGGTATATCTATATCTATCTCTCTGTTTCTCTACCCCCACCCACGATCGCTGTCAGTTTTTTGTATGTTTTGTTTTTCTTTTCCATGTATTATTGCAGATTCTCTTTTGTTATCACTCACTTCTATGAAAAAAACTGAAACAGTATACTTTTATTTAAAGTCCACTTGATAAATATTTTTCGTGAATAAATATTTTGGTCTCTTGTTGACCGTTGTAAATACGTTTTAAAATTTTAAAATGAATTATGCTGAATAAATTTCTTTAAAGTTAGGCCATTTTCTTATGTTCTCATTTATTTATAACCAGATTACATGGTAAAATTCTAATATGTACATTCTGATGAGTGGAATATACGTTGCTGGCGTAAATAGGTTATGATTATGAGCCTTTAGTGAGCGATCACCTGTCATATACGACCAGTTTGAATGGCAGTAGGAATGGTCGCATACGACACGTTCCACTATATATATATATATATATATATATATACACGATCAAATAAAACTTCGAAAATTACATCTGTCGTGTGACCATTTCAGCGAGGAATAAATACCTAACAGAGAACGGAAAGTGCGACACTGAGATCCGAAAACGTATCCGACAGGTTCCACTGTATTTCTTTTTCACTCGAGTCGCACTTTTTGACTGACTAAAACTCGGAGCGATCTTTAGATATTAATAATGAAAATTATTCATGAAATTTTCAAATCGAAAAATAATAGAGTAGTCTCTTGAAATAAGCATTCATTTTTAGGACATTCAGTCACTTAAATCCCATACGTGATACACGCTTTGGGCAATCACTTTTTAAAAGAGACATGACTGACTGGGTAGAATTTTCTCGCAGTAGGTTGCCATTATTTTCTGCGGTAGACTGGTTGCCAGCCAGGGCTATAGAACCCAATATGTTCTATTATTTAACCCATAACTAGAGGGAAGAGACGGATTAATACTTTTCCAAGGGTATTTGTGCGTAAGTGAATGAAACGAATTCAACTGGAATTCGAACTTGGTTCCCCGATTTCTCTTTCTGAGCCGATATCCACTGCCCCACAACGCACATGGGAAAAAAAAAGAACGAATGATCGCCCAAGCGTGTATCACATATGGCAGTTTATTGACTGTATATATACTGATCTCTAAACCTAATTTATGTATAGTGGGACCCCTGAATTTGTTTGTAAAAAACCTGATTTTTTTTTTATATAGCTCGTGTATAACGGGCCCCAGCTTCTGAAGAGCCTTTCCCTAGTCAAATATGTCAGTACTGAGCATGATCCTGGAGTTTCGTAGTAAATAAATTGTCTTCATTCGCTTTTATACAAAGTTTTCCACAAATGGTGAGAAAAATCATTTACCGTAAAATATCTGATCCGAAATTTTAGATACCGTTCTTTTGTTTTCGGTCAGGTCTGATTAGACTTTAAGCGGCACACATAGTGAATAACGTTCTGCTGATCAGTCAGTCAGTTAAGTGCCATACGTGTTACACGCTTTGGGCGATCATGTCTTGAAAGACACATGACTGACTGGGTAGAAGATTATCCCGCTGTAGATTGCCATTGCTTTCTGCGGTAGACTGGTTGCCAGTCAAGGCTATAGAACAAAATCATTACACATCTTAGTACTGGATATGACGATAAACTAAACCTGGTAGCAAGACCTTTCATCGGGTAAAGCAAAAGGCTATAGAACCCAATCCGTCTTGTTATTTGACTCATAGCTAGAGGGAAAAGTGATGTATTATATTATTACGTAGTAATTAGTGGGGGATCAGTTTATTACTTCATAACAATAGAAAACCGATCCCCCACTTTATAACCAACAGAATCCTTAATCACGATTCCAACTATTATATCCAGTCAGTCAGTTAAGTGCCATACGTGATACACGCTTGGACGATCATGTCTCTTACGACTGGGCAGAAGATTATCCCGCAGTAGGTTGTCATTGTTTTCTGCAGTAGACTGGTTGCTGACCAAGGCCATAGAACCCTATCCGTCCTGTTATTTGACTCATAGCTAGAGGAAGAAGAGATGCATTATATTATTACGTAGTAATTAGTGGGGGATCAGTTTATTACTTCATAGCAATAGAAATGTCTCTTACGATCATGTCTCTTACGACTGGGCAGTCTATTGTTATGAAGTAATAAATTGACACCCACTAATTACTACGTAATAATATAATACATCTCTTCTCCCTCTAGCTATGGGTCAAATAACTAGCCAGATTGGGTTCTATAGCCTTGGCTGGCAAGCGCAGAAAGCAATGGCACCCTACTGCAGGATAATCTTCTGCCCAGTCAGTCATGTCTCGAAAGAGACATGATCGCCCAAAGCGTACATCACGTATGGCATTTAACCCTCTAGGGCCATTCGTATCATATTTGATACAGTATTCCCCTATAAGGAAACATTTGGTATTTCCCTATAAGGAAACATTTGGTATTCATTGACTGAGCAGTCAGTACTGCTTTCATTTGAAATTTATAAAATATTTCTCTTAAAAAATTTTTCAGGAAAATATTTCTTTCAAGGCTTGTTTTCATACTGTTTCAAATATGATACGAATGGCCCTAGAGGGTTAAGGCTTCTACTGGGCATAAAGTGGGGGATCAGTTCTATATTTTTATGAAGTAATAAACAGATCCCCCACTAATTACTACTTAACCCTCTAGGGCCATTCGTATCATATTTGATACAGTATTTCCCTATAAGGAAACATTTGGTATTCATTGACTGAGCAGTCAGTACTGCTTTCATTTGAAATTTATAAAATATTTCTCTTAAAAAATTTTTCAGGAAAATATTTCTTTCAAGGCTTGTTTTCATACTGTATCAAATATGATACGAATGGCCCTAGAGGGTTAACTGACTGATTGACATTCCTATAGTAAAAGGACCAACAACACATTCTCATAGTATAATTACCATTTTATCTGTAGTTGGAGGCATATAATTGCTTTCGAAATATATTTAGTTTGCCCCCATAAAGTTGAGTTAAATATTCAGCATTCCTTGACCAAGCAGACAGCTAGATCAATCACAACTGAATAGTGAGCTTGATCGTCACTGGGTGTCCCATGATTTGAGCTGTCTGCACTTAGCTGTTAATGTTAATGGTTTTCTCTAATATTTTTGATGTTAATGGTTTTCTCTAGTATTTGTTATCAGAGCTCATATTGCAGTTTTGACACTAATGATTTTCTGTGGCACTCCGTATTACTGGTTCCCATATTGTGTTTCTCCAAATATTCCAATATGAACTCTGGTAAAAAAGGGTTACTGGACATTAGGTTGATAAGTTCCAAAAATTTAGTTGTTCTTGCAGTGGATATAGACGTTGGTTAGTTCCTGTGACTTGACCGAAAGAGTTGTGAATTCAATACCAGTCGACAGCAGTGGTGAACAAGTAGCTTACAGGGTTAGAGGGAGATAACTCATGACGACTAGAAGAGGCTATACGCAAGGGAACGAGATCATATACCCCAGTGATTGTAATAAAGGGTTCTGTAGAAGGCTGAAACGTCGTACAAATTGCAACTAAGATGAGGACAATAAACCAAATACTGTGAATACTACCTCATCTCAGAAATATAGACAAATTCCTTGTTACTCATATGATCCTTATGTAAAACCTTCTATTGCCCCTTGTTTAGTATTCGTTTCCGTATAGAAAGATTAATATTACATAGCAGTTCTGCACTCTTTTCTTTGATACTTTGCTTAGATTTTGGAAGGCGTCTTTTGCTATTCCAATATGCCTTCGTATTTCGGTGTCACTTATTTTGCCGTCTCTTATAGCACTTCCCAGATAGTTACACTTCTGTAATTGTTTTATTTTGGCGTCTCCAATTTGTTGCTCACATCATGAGTTATCTTCCTTGATAATGGCGGTGAACAAGTAACTTAGAGGGTTAGAGAGAGATAACTCATGACTATCAGAAGAGCAACGAAAGCGCAAGGAATAAAGGGTTCGGTTCTGAAGAAGGCCGAAGCGTACGACGGTCGAACCGTTGTACAACAAAGATGAGGACAATAGTCCGAATAATGTAAATACTGTTATTTTTTTTTATATGAATGCTCAATTCCTTTCTGGTCAAAATTGTCATAGCGTTCCCAGATCAACCGTCTCTAGTCAGATCTCTGTTCAGAAACAGTTACCCAATCTTCAACATTACTGGCAAGAGTTTTTAGGTTACATTAGGGTTTGGGTGGGGTTATGAGCAAGCGGATTTCCTTGTACTAGCTGACCATAAAAATCTCTTTTGGGCAATTTGTGGTGCATTGGATATCGGCTCGGAACGAGAAATCGGGGAGCCGCGTTCGAATTCCAGCTGAATTCATTGCATTCACTTACGCGCAAATACCCTTAAGAAAGGTATTAATCAGTCTCTTCCTTCAAGTTATGGGTTAAATAGCAGGATGGACTGGGTTCTATAGCCTTGGTCGGCAACCAGTCTACCGCAGAAAGCAATGGCAACCTACTGCGGGATAATATTCTGCCCAGTCAGTCATGTCTCTTTCGAGACATGATCGCCCAAGCGTGTATCACGTATGGCACTTAACTGACTGACTGACCATTTTTCATACGTGTCAAATGACCAGTCTAAATCTACAAATCTACCAAACACCAGTGCATTGAATATTACTACCATATCTGGTCAGGTGCTCCTGCTATCCACCTAGGTGTCTTTGACCAAATCCAACGGAGAATCTGTAATGTGATCGATCCCGACTTGGCATCTAGGATACAGTCGCTTTCTCACCGACGTAATGTGGCTTCCCTGTGTCTCTTCTACAAATACTTTCATGGCTTCTGCTCTGATGAACTTAGCTCACTGGTGCCCCCTATATATGAATTTCCTTGAGCCACAAGATTAGCAACTAGGTCCCACTCTTTTACTGTGAAATCGATAAATTGTAAACGAAAATTCTACTCTAGTAGCTTCTTTTCTCGCACTTTCTGCATGTGGAATTCCCTCCCGCATACTTGCTTCTCCGACAGTTATAATCTTCAAGAATTCAAATGTAAAGTCAATAGTCATCTCCTATCTCACTAACCCGCATCCTCTCTCTCATGCTCCTTTCTCCGTCCACTCCGCTCTCATCAGTATTTTCATCCTTCTCTTACCCACTTCCTGACACCCCCTATAATCTGTCACTCTTTCTCATAACTTTCCTCCTATGTAAACCCTGTACAACAGTGGCATTAAAATGCCTTGCTTGGGGCGATATGATTACAAAAAAAAAATTCTATACTATTATAATGTGGATATAAAGTGGGGGATCAAATCTACATTACAATCATTATATAAACTGATCACTCACTTTATGGCCACAATCATCCGTCTCTTACCCACTTCCTTACACTTCCTATAACATGTCACTCTTTCTCATAACTTACCTCCTATGTAAACCCCTGTACAACAGTGGCATTAAAATGCCTTGCTTGGGGCGATATGATTACAAAAAAAAAATTCTATACTATTATAATGTGGATATAAAGTGGGGGATCAAATCTACATTACAATCATTATATAAACTGATCACTCACTTTATGGCCACGATCATCCTTCTCTTACCCACTTCCTTACACTTCCTATAACATGTCACTCTTTCTCATAACTTACCTCCTATGTAAACCCCTGTACAATAGTGGCAGTAAAATGCCTTGCTTGGGGCGATATGATTACAAAAAAAAATTCTATACTATTATAATGTGGATATAAAGTGGGGGATCAAATCTACATTACAATCATTATATAAACTGATCACTCACTTTATGGCCACAATCATCCTTCTCTTACCCACTTCCTTACACTTCCTATAACATGTCACTCTTTCTCATAACTTACCTCCTATGTAAACCCCTGTACAATAGTGGCAGTAAAATGCCTTGCTTGGGGCGATATGATTACAAAAAAAAATTCTATACTATTATAATGTGGATATAAAGTGGGGGATCAAATCTACATTACAATCATTATATAAACTGATCACTCACTTTATGGCCACAATCATCCTTCTCTTACCCACTTCCTTACACTTCCTATAACATGTCACTCTTTCTCATAACTTACCTCCTATGTAAACCCCTGTACAACAGTGGCAGTAAAATGCCTTGTTTGGGGTCATACGAATATAAAAAAGATGGTTACAAAGAAGTAGGCTGACTATGTTTGCAGTGATTTTTAATGTGATCTCAAAACTGTCAATGGGTGACTTTTCACCAAATACTACAAGTGTGTTGGGTTTCTGGGACATATTCTATTTCTCCCTTCGTAATGGCATGCTTTTTGTTGGAATGCTCAATTCTGCTCAGCTCAAAATGATTACAGCCTTCCCAAACAAAACTTTTCCAGACAGATCTCTCTCCATCAACACTTTCCCAGTCTTCAACATTAACGAGTCTTTAGGTTACATTTAACTACATCATTGAAACATTTTTGGGTCTTATGAGCGGGTCAATTACTTTTACCAAATCGCCATATAAAAGTATTTTGTGCGATCTGTCGTCTGCCATACTTGACAGATGATCTGTCCAGTGTATTTAATTATGGAGAAGTAGTGGCGTAATGGGTATCGCCTCTGTATTCGTTTCATTCACTTACGCACAGATACCCTTCAGAAATATACTAATCCATCTCTTCTTCTGAACAGCAGGGCAGATTGGGTTCTATAGCTTTGGATGGCAACCGGTCTGCTGCTGAAAGTCATTGCAAACAAGTGCGGGAAAATCTTCTGCCGAGTCAGTCATGGATCGAAAGAGGCATGCTCGCCTAAGCGTGGATTACGTATGGCAATTAATTGAAAGAGTCAACAGTGATTTCCTTGAAGAAACTGTGGATAGACATGACCACCTAAGCGTGTATCACGTATTTCACGTAACTGAGTTTCTTTATACTGGCTGTGTTTACACCCCGAAGAATCTTAGGGTCTGGTATACAAAACTACCAATGCTATGTCTGTCCAAGATTGCTCTCAGCCACTCTTGAATTATATATATATATATTGTCATCCGCAGACAGATCTGTATCGCTGTATCACAGCTCATCAGTATGGTTAGACTCCGATTGCTACATAAACCAGGCTCGAAAGCCGACCGAATTGGCGTCAATCGGCGACTCTACGCCTGAGCCACTGGGCGTTCGGTGGAAAAAGGCAGTCTTTTT
>JBBBDQ010002242.1:3982500-4111015 GCA_037127315.1 Ascarosepion bandense
ATTCATTGAGTTACCTACTATAGGCTTTACTGCAAATTATTTAAAATAGGCCATTTATGTAAGCTGTCTTATCACTGATAGGATTTATTAAACAAATCCATCCAAACTTTTAATTTCTAACAATACATATAGTGGTACATAGCAAATACTAAAAGCATAATGTAAAATTCATTGGAAATGATTTTACTATAGGAATGCATTGCAAATTATTTACTAGCCATTTAGTGTAAGTTAGCCTTATCAACAGTTGTGATTTATTAAACAAATCCATCCAAACTTTCTATTCCCTCTATGATTGATATATAGTGAGGTTAGCAAATACTAAAAAGCATATCTAGAAATTCATTGAAATACTTTATAGGAATGTACAAATTATTTACTAGCCATTGTAGTGTAAGCTGTCTTATCACTGATAGGAATGTTAAACAACCATCCAAACTTTCATTCCCCTTTAATGATTACAGGTAGTGACATAGCAAATACTAAAAGCATATCTAGAAATCACAATGATTTTCAGCTATAGGAATGCATTTAAATTATTTACTAGCCATTTATGTAAGCTGTCTTATCACTGATAGGATTTATTAAACAAATCCATCCAAACTTTCTATTCCCTCTAATGATTACATATAGTGACATAGCAAATACTAAAAGCATTTTACTGAAATTCATTGGAAATGATTTTGGCCATAGGAAGCAAATGCAAATTATTTACTAGCTTGTTTATGTAAGCTGTCTTATCACTGATAGGATTTATTAAACAAATCCATCCCATTCCCTCTACATTTGGTATATAAGATAGCAAATACTAAAAGCAGGTATAGAAACTATTGAAACACTTACTATAGGAATGTAAAATAAACTATTTACTTAGCCATTTATGTAAGCTGTCTTATCACTTCATAGGATTTATTAAACAAATCCATCCAAACTTTCATTCCCTCTAATGATTACATAGTGACACATAGCAAATACTAAAAAGCAGACATATAGAACACAAAGGATTTTACTATAGGAATGCATTGCAAATTATTTAAATAGCCATTTATGTAAGTTGTCTACTACTGATAGGATTTATTGCTAAATCCATCCAAAACCCTTTGTACCTCTAATGATTACATATATAGTGACATAGCAAATACTAAAAGCATATCTAGAAATTCAGCCAAAGTTAATTTTACTATAGGAATGCATTGCAAATTATTTAAATAGCCATTTATGTAAGCTATCTTATCATAATTGATAGATTTATTTAAAACAAATCCATCCAAACTTAGCCCTAATGTATTTGTATATATAGTGACATGTAGCAAATACTAAAAGCATATCTAGAAATTCATTGGAAATGGTTTTACTATAGGAATGCATTGCAAATTATTTACTAGCCATTTATGTAAGCTGTCTTATCACTGATAGGATTTATTAAACAAATCCATCCAAACTTTCATTCCCTCTAATGATTACATATATAGTGACATAGCAAATACTAAAAGCATATCTAGAAATTCATTGGAAATGATTTTACTATAGGAATGCATTGCAAATTATTTCCTCGCGGAACGCAGGTTCGAATTCTGCCTGAGAGTGCACATTTTCTTCTGTGAGATTTCCCGAATATTCACTCCAGTATAAAAAAATATAGTTTCACAAATAAACGGAACGTTTACTCAAATATGGGTATCCGTCTGATTAATAAATATAAAATCCATTACTTTCTTCTTATATATATATATATATATATATATATATATATATATATAAAAACACCCTTGTGAAACTTAATTAAACAATTGCTTTAAACATACGGTCAGTTTTCAACTCACTGGAGTTACAGGGGTAATCGATTTCTTTTTTTCAGATTTGGTCATTTGCCGTGGTGTGCAGTAATATGTATCTATTTTCAGGGTGTATAATGAAATTTGTTTCACCTTTAAAAATATTCCGACATCCGTGATTGCCTCGTCTGTCGATTAATTGTCCGACTGCTATGGACGTTAATCCAATGAAACGTACGAAAATTGTAACGAACACAGTGGCAGTTCTTCCAGAGAGATCGCGGATATTGTTGGTGTCAGTCTTTCAACTGTCTATCGTGTCATCAGACAAATCAAACTGAAGAAACAAACCGGATCCATCAGTCCAAAACATAAAAGATGCGATCAGAAGAGAAAACTATCTCATAAGACGACGTATACGTGATCAGGGAAAATGTGAAAGATCATTGAAAGACATTATTCAATTTTTTTCAATCAATTTGCACAAGGCTATATATCTATATATATATATAAAAGGCAATCTGTGAGTCTGTGTGTGACTGTTCCCTATGCACGACTACATTTTTTAAGCTACGCCATTCAAACTTTCTAGGGACACATATGTACAGCAAGCCAAGTCGACACATACTTTTTTAGTTTAAGTTCACCAATTTTCGCTTTTGCACTTTTTTGGCTAATGGAGCCGATTGTTTACATTTGTTCCGTAAAACATCTAAGATTTAAGATGGTTGCTAAATTACATCACAGAAATCAAATCACACGTGTCAAATGCGACTAAAATATTTTTTATTAAAAAAAAAATTGAGCCTTTATTTAATTTTATTCCAACGTTTTAAAAGTTCATTTGGTCAACAAAAAATGTGAATATTTTCCCCGTAATTTTGAAACAAAAGAAATATTTCTTAAAAGAGTATTTTTTCAAACAAAAACAAAATATGTAAAAAAAGTGCCAATGGTTAATTTAGTTATTTAAGTCTTTTTTTCGGATTTAATATTTCATACTTATGAAAATAAAATTTAAAAAAATAAAGCTTTTTTTTCGCTAAATATTTCATGCAGGAAATCAACTGCCTGTAATTCGTGTGGCATTAATGTAATTTTTTTCTCTAATATTTAATGTCTACATTTTTAAATATTCTTCGAAAATTTCTGAACTGAGAGCGTAATAGTTTTTATATTTCTAATTTCTAATTTCAGTAAAACAAAATAAATAAGTTTTATTTTTATGTTAAATTCATTTAGTCAACAAAAAATCTAAATAATTTTGAAACAAAAACAAACGCAATGTTGTTTACAATGTCACACAAAACATCAAATCACGTTTACGCAAAACAAAAGAAAATAGATTTTTTAATGGAATTTTTTAACAATTTTTAAACAATTTTTTATATAATTATTTTTTTATAACCGAGTTTTAAAGGAATTTATCCGTTTAATATTATAAAGATTATTGCATCACGAAATTTGATGTTTGTGTGAGAAGTAATTTAGCAGCCATCTTCGATTAAAGTAACAGACACTCACACTAGGTGTGCTCAGTTGTTGTAGATTTTTTCACATGCCTCCTAAAAAAAAGAGCTCGGTTAGGGGTGCAGCAGACAGGGCAACAAGGTCTTCTCCGACTACTAAAATGTTCTGAGTTGCGCGGGCAACGCCGGTCTATGATGCTAGTATATATATAAAGGAAAAAAGTTTTGTACAGTTTTACTTCAGTAAATTAAGTGACATACGCGATGCACGCTTGCGGCATAGTCTTCTGCCCAGTCAGTCTTTCGAGACATGACTGACTGGGCAGAAGACTATGCCGCAGTAGGGTGCCATTGCTTTCTGCGGTATACTGGTTGCTAGCCAAGGCTATAGAACCCAATCAGTCATGTTATTTGACTCATATCTAGAAGGAGAAGGGATGTATTATATTATTACGTAGTAATTAGTGGGGGAACAGTTTATTACTTCATAACAATAGAAAACCGAACCCAAACCTTATGACCAGTAGAAGTCTTAATCATGATTCCAACTATTATATTCAAGCAGTCAGTTAAGTGCCATACATGATACACACTTTGGGTGATCATGTCTCGAAAGACATATGACTGGGCAGAAGACTACCCCGCAGTAGGTTGCCATTGCTTTCTGCGGTAGACTGGTTGCCAGCCAAGGCTATAGAACCCAATCTGTCCTATTATTTAGCCCATAACTGGAGGGAGGAGACGGATTAATACCTTTCTTAAGGGTATTTGTGCGTAAGTGAATGCAAGGAAATTCAACTGGAATTCGAACTCGGCTCCCCGATTTCTCGTTTCGAGCCGATATCCAATGCACCACAACGCAATTTTTTTAGTTATCTGGGGAATAATGGAGAGGTTAATTATGAAAAGAAGAGTGATTTTTGAGTATTGGTATTAATATTGAATTAAGAGTTTTGTAATTTGCTTGAAGCATTGTGTATATTAGGAATATAGTTAGGTCTTGAAGGCCGTCACAATGCGTTTAGTAAAATAAAGGAAGGTAAAGAAGTTGTTGGGTATTACTTATTTATTATTTATGAATATTTCAAGATCAGATATATATATATATAGAGATAGATAGATAGATAGATAGATAGATAGATAGATAGATAGATAGATAGATTGCTTGAAGCATTGTGTATATTAGGAATATAGTTAGGTCTTGAAGGCCGTCACAATGCGTTTAGTAACATAAAGGAAGGTAAAGAATTTGTTGGGTATTACTTATTTATTATTTATGAATATTTCAAGATCATATATATATATATATATATATATATATATATATATATATATATAGATAGATAGATAGATAGATAGATTGCTTGAAGCATTGTGTATATTAGGAATATAGTTAGGTCTTGAAGGCTGTCACAATGCGTTTAGTAAAATAAAGGAAGGTAAAGAAGTTGTTGGGTATTACTTATTTATTATTTATGAATATTTCAAGATCAGGCTCGTAAGGCACGTTCCCCGAGAGGACGGACGGGAAAATCGCAAGAAACGATCCAGATGTTCGTACAAAATTTTCGTATAATCATCTATCGCAGTTGGCTATTGTATAAAACCGGAACTTGTGCAAATAGTTTCAATTAGCGAAGGGGATGGAGTTTATAATTTAAGTTTTTTAATTAATCATTTATTTTGTAAATAATTTTCATTTATTTTTTCTGCAAACAGCATCACAGCTGATTCAATTTAAGAAAATTTCAGTTTATATGTACATCTACTAATATATATATATATTTTTTAATCATATCACCCCGAGCAAGGCGATAACGCCACTGATGCGCAGAGGGCTACGTAAGAGTGAAAAGATTGGAAAAGAGAAAACCGGAAACCGCATCCTAAACAAGATACAAGGGATGAGCCTCTTCACCTGTTCAATAGACATGGGTGGAGTGTGAACCGGGCGATAGTTTAGTCCATCTACTCCAATTGAAAAAAAAATAAATAAAGAGTGAAAAGATTGGAAAAGAGAAAAACCAGAAACCGCATCCTAAACAGGATACAAGGGATGAGCCTCTTCACCTGTTCAATAGACGTGGGTGGAGTGTGAGCCGGGCGATAGTTTAGTTTATCTACTCCAATAGACAGAAAATGATGGTGACTTGTTAAGTTTTAATTTAGTTAAAGTCCAAGCGCTGAAATTTAGGCTAGAAAAACAAATTCAATCCTTCAATTAAGCATGAAAACTTCTAAATTTAAGCAAAAGTTAAAAGAAAGAAAAAATGGCTTACATTTTAACAATATTTTAAGACATCATTCCATATTGTTTCTGTCAGTGGTTGAAGAAAATATTTTAACTTTTTGGCCCAGGGAAGAGAGAATCAAATAGACGGTGTGACCAGTTCACTAGAATACAGCTAGCCAACTTAAGAAAGAAAGAAAGAAAGAAAGAAAGAAAGAAAGGGACTGACGCCGTATGGAGAAAAATTAAAGACAAATTCCACCAGGCGGTGCAATTTTGGCTAGAAAAACAAAATCAATCCTTATATATATATATATATATATATATATATATATATATATATATATATATACTAGCAGTATAGCCCGGCGTTACTCGGGTGTCATGAAAGCTTTGAAACTAATCCACGGTCCTGTAGCTCAGATTCTTTCGACGTTGGCACGAAAGACTAAAAAACAATGGTTGTTTCCAGTTAAAGCGAAACCGTAGACTGAAAGAAAAATGAATGGATGTAAGTCAAATTTTGATTTACTGGTATCGATATCAAATAAGTTTGTTTCGTCGTAAACTGAATTTTGAAGGCTAAATAAGTCTTCTGAGTAAATGGTACCATGGCTGAGACAAAGAACTACAATTATACCTACTTAGAGCCAAACCCGAAGCAAAAACTAAAATAAAAGAGCTGAAAAAATACAGACATACAGGCAGATAAACAGACACACACACAAACATCTTGCCTTATATATATATATTATCGATTTTCTGCATTATTGCAAAAACTGAAACCTTGAAACTTCTGAATATCGTTTCTTATGTATTTTTCTATGAGTGTATCGAATTTGATTAAAATCGGACCATTACTTCTATAAACCTATTTTTTTCGACTATCGATTTTCGATATTTATCGGGGGTACCTCGACACAAAACCTAGCTAAGAACATTCGCAGACGCGAATACAACTGTGTAAATTTTCAAGAAAATCGGATCAGCCGTTTCGGAGTCTATAGGTAACGGACACACACACAGAGACACACACACATTCACACACACACACACACAAAGTTCCAATTATATATAAGTTTGCGTATATATATATATATATATATATATATATATATATATATATATATATGTTGTGGATTCCGGTTGAGGAACCACACAAAATGATGAACTAAATAACAGATATTATGATAAAAAAAATAGGTTATATTGAACTTAATATGCAAACTTGAACGCAGGTTAGTACATCGAGGAATACTATAATAGGAAATAAATATATACAAGTCTTGAAGTGAAGTCATTGGAAATAGTATATCCGTGTATATTATTCTAGCTGAGTGGAGCTCAGAGCTAGTTTGACTTCTGATGCGGTAATCTCTGGGTAAGTTCGGTATCTCTCGGTAACTTACGTATCAGTTCCGATACTCTGCTATAACTCCCACAGATCTCTACTATAACTCTCAACTCCTCTCGTATCTCACTATGGCAGGAGTATATGTACACTCAAGTCGAGTCCATTATCATATACAAAAAGGAGATCCCACAACAATATATATATATATATATATATATATGAGATAAAAAAAAACTTAAAAAACAACAAAATATGGATTTATTGTATGGTAACCAACATTATAATGTTTCGGTTGTTATAACCATCATCAGGGCTTATATTATTATTTCTAGTGTGAACAGACCGTAACACCAAAAAACTTCACACTAATAATTATAATATAATTCCTGATGATGGTTATAGCAACCGAAACATTATAATGTTAGCAACCATACAATAAATCCATATTTTGTGGTTTCTTAAGTATTCTTTATCTCATATTTTCGGAATTCATTTTCCATTTCCCTTAATATATATATATATATATATATATATAGTCATCCGTAGACAGATATGTTTTGCTGTATCACAGCTCATCAGTACGGTTAGACATCCGATTGCTTTTTACCCAGGATTGAAACCCAACCGATTCTTTTTACCCAGGATTGAAACCCAACAGGGATTCTACCTCTGAGCTATGGGCGCTCGGTAGAAGGAAGCAGACTTTTAGCGTGTGATATACCATGTATTCATACGCCAGTAGTGAGAGTGTTCTAATTCAGTACTGAATGAACGATGCGTAGATGCTAGAGTAGCTACTGTCTTTTCAAAATCTACCATTCTTCCAGGGTGCTCAGTCAAGGTGCGAGAGCGTAAATAGTCATCCGCAGACAGATCTGTTTCGCTGTATCACTACTCATCAGTACGGTTAGACATCCAATTGCTATTTTTTTTTTTTTACTCAGGATTGAAACCCGACCGAATTGGCGTCAGTCCGTGATTCTACATCTGAGATATGGGCGCTCGGTAGAAGGAGGCAGACTTTTTAGCGTGTACATTATCATTATACACATGCCCAATTAGAGTGTTTTAATTCATTGCTGAATGAACGATGCGTAGATGCTAGAGTAGCTACTGTTTTTCAAAGTATATATATATATATATATATATATATATATATATATATTATTGTAATAGTTGTTACAATGGTTTATATAAGCATAGTATCACTACATAAATATTCTCGTGATTCGGAACACAACTGCTCCGTCTCGGGTGACTTGTGGAACTGCAAATAAATGGTGGAAACGATTTATTTTTGGGAATGTGTTGTGTAGGTGATGTGGGGGATGGGAATTTAGTGTGCCTAAGCTGCTCCGTTTGGCAGTTTTTAATCTTAGAGATACAGTTTTGGGTTAGGAGATGGGTGTGAGGTAGTTTAGTTTGGGACAGGTCACTTTAAGAGAGTAGTGAGGAAAGGGAACAAATTACAGAGGGTGTCAGAAAATGGGTAAGAAATATGTGTGTGTGTGTGTGTGTTTGTGTGTGTGTGTGTGTTTGTGAGATAAAAAAGTACCATACAACAAAATATGGATTTATTATAGGGAAGACAGCATTATAATGTTTCGGTTGTTATAACCTTCATCAGGGTTTATACTATTATTACTAGTGTGATCTTTTTGGTGTTACGGCCTGTGAATAAATTCTTTCAGAGAGATCGCGGATATTTAGAAATGTGATAAAATCACAGGCAGTAACACCAAAAGACTTCACATTAGTAACCCGGGGAGTAGAGGTAGAATCTTACTTTTATCATGGGTATTTACGCGTAAGTTAATATACCTAACCTAATAGGAATTGAAACTTATCACTCTGGTTAACAATTCCGAGTCGTTATATATTACACCGTCCGCACATTCAAGCTTACAGCACCTGGTATACCCAAGCGGTCACCCATCTAAGAGCTTACCAGTAGAGCAAATTTATTTTTTTCTTAATTTTGTTTTGAAAATCATCATTGCACTCGGTGTGAATTCTGGGGTTAAATATGATGAGTCAGTCAGTCAGTCAGTTAAGTGCCATACGTGATACTCGAAAGAGACATGAATGACTGGGCAGAAGATTATCCCGCAGTAGGTTGCCATTGCGGACACGGAAAGGAAACTGCAAGATCTCATACAGAAAGTAGCAGTGGAGAGTGACAAGAAGGGACTACAAATAAACTTTAAGAAAACTGAGTGCATGGTCATCAGCAAAAGATACAACCCAAAATGCCAAATACAGTTGGAGGATAACCTAATCAAACAAGTCCAAGAATTTAAGTACCTAGGAAGTGTTCTAACAGGAGATGGAAAGTGCGACACGGAGATCCGAAGGCGAATTGGCATGGCAAAGGACGCGTTCCAGAAGATGAGCAAAATACTAACACACAGGAAAATCTCAATAGAAACGAAGAAAAGAGTGCTAGACTGCTACGTGATGTCAGTTCTTCAATACGGCTGTGAATGCTGGACAATATCATCGAAAATGAGGACAAAACTGGAAGCGGCCGAAATATGGTTCTACAGAAGGATGCTACGGATATCGTGGACTGAGCATACAAGCAACGACGAAGTGTTAGAAAGAATGGCAACAAAAAGGAAATTGATGCTGAGCATCAGGAAGAGACAACTGAAGTTCCTGGGACATGCAATGAGGAAGGAGAGCCTGGAGAACCTGATACTGACTGGACAGATAGAAGGAAGGAGAGACAGAGGAAGGCAGCGGATAACATATCTGCAGAGTCTGATCAGGTGGATGACGGAACGGGGGTTGCCAGGAGCAACAGGAGCAAACATACTAAGAGCCACAAGGGATAGGGAGACGTGGAGATCCATGATCGCCTACGTCCTGAAGGGACAGGGCACATAGAAGAAGAAGAAGAAGGTTGCCATTACTTTCTGCGGTTGACTGGTTGCCGACCAAGGCTATAGAACCCAATCTGTCCTGTTATTTGACTCATAGGTAAAGGGAAAAAAAATCTATTAGATTATTATGTAGTAATTAGTGGGGGATCGGTTTCCTTTTGTTATGAAGTAATAAACTGATCCCCCACTTTATGACCAATATAAGCCTTAATCATTATTCCAACTATTATATTCAGTCAATCAGTTAAGTGCCATACGTGATACACGCTTGGGCGATCATGTCTCGAAAGAGACATGACTGAATGGGCAGAAGATTATCCCGCAGTATGTTGCCATTACTTTCTGCAGTAGACTGGTTGTCAGCCAAGACTATAAAACCCAATCTGTCCTGTTATTTGACTCATAACTAAAGGGAGAAGAGATGAATTATATTATTACGTAGTAAATATTTGGGGATCAGTTTATTACTTCATAACAAAAGAAAACCGATCCCTCACTTTATGACCAGTAGACGCCTTAATCATGATTCCACATATTATATTCAGTCAGTAGGTTAAGTGGCATATGTGATACACGCTTTGGGCGATCATGTCTCGAAATAGACATGACTGACTGGGCTGAAGATTATCCTGCAGTAGGTTGCCATTACTTTCCGCAGTAGATTGGTCCTTAGCCAAGGCTATAGAACCCAATCTGTCCTGTTATTTGACTCATAGCTAGAGGGAGAAGAGATGCATTATATTATTACGTAGTAATTAGTGGGGGATCAGTTTATTACTTCATAACAATAGAAAACCAATCCTCCACTTGATGACCAGTAGAAGCCTTAATCATGATTCCAACTATTATATTCATAGAAGATTATCCCGCAGTAGTTTGCCATTGATTTATGTGGTAGACTGGTTGCTGACCATGTCTGTAGAACCTAATCTATTCTACTATTTAACCCATAGCTGGGGGAAAAGAGACGGATTAATACTTTTCCTGAGGGTATTTGCGAGTAAAAGAATGCAAGGAATTTAACTGGAATTCGAACTCGGCTCTCTGATTTCTTGTTCCAAGCCGATATTCATTGAACCACAACGAACATCCTATGATAAGTGCTGACACCAAAATTTAGATTCATAGCTTTTACCAATTTTTGAGAATTATTTTTAAACATCGCCCAAAAAATGTACAGATATACCTAATTTCGGAAGGGTACTGTAGGGTACTGCGTACAAACAGACTTCAACAGTTTACTATTTCAACAATAAATCCAAATCAAATTGATATATTTAGAACTGAAATATATTCAAACCAGAAATGTAATTATGTCTCACCACAAGCAAAATGCCATTTTCTACTGCTTTCGATCAGTAAAAATTGTAAAAGATTACAAAAAAGCTACATAATGAATAAAATTTCTAAGATCCTTTGTTAGATAATAATTTATAAAAAACAAAAAATCAATAAATGTGTATATAACACCATAACACGTTTATTTTGGAAGCATCCTTTCTTTTAAACGATAGAGACAACTTAGTTTTTGCAGATTTTCTTTCGTATTTTCTAATATTTTCTAATGAGGTTTTTTATTTCCAAATTATATTTATACAAATATTGTCCATATGTTAGCCGAGTACTTTCGAACGTCATCGTTCATCATCAGGGTCCAAATTTTACAGTTTTACAATTTTTAACCACCAACAATTGCCTTGCAGCAGAAACGTGTTACAACGTTTTGAAGAACTAAATAAACGTTAAGAAAATCATTTTAAAATTTCAAGGGAAGTAATAATGTGATCACGTGCAAGCGTGAAAATATGTGATCACGTGAAGGCGTGAATTATCTGCTTACGTGGAATATTTAACGTTGCAAAATTTTAAAAAAATACCATAAAAATACGTTAGTCCGTTGAAGGAGGCAGACTTTTAGCGTGTGATATACCATATGAATAAATTCTATCAGAGAGATCGCTGATATTTAGAAATGTGATAAAATCACAGGCAGTAACACCATTAGTAACCCGGGGAGTAGAGGTAGAATCTTACTTTTCTTATGCAATAAATAAATAAAAATTTAGTTGGCAATAAATGACCCGCCGAGGTTGATTTGCCATAAAAACAAAACAACCAACCAAAAAATTATCGCAACGTATTTCGGTAACCTCGATATGCCGTTACTATTGGAAACACCATAGATAATAGTCCCGGTTTGAAAGCAAATTACGAAATCCTTTTTTTTTCTTTTTATTAAAGTTGTTTGTTTTCAAACTTTTAATTGCTTTCAAAGTTAAAGAGAATGGAGAAAAAAAAATAAAAGAACGTAAGTATAGAATGTCGGAAAAAAAGAAAGAAAGAAAGAAAGAATGAAAGAAAGAAAGGGTAAAGTAAATTAGAAAAAAGAAAGAAAGAGCAAAAGAGATCAGAAGAAAGAAATATGGAAAGAAAGAAGCCATTATCAACGCCGAGGTGGTTCAGCATCTCACAGCACACAGGCTCCTCCCGGACAAGCAATATGGTTTCCGCTTCACCAGGTCTACTGCTGATATGCTAACGACCATCATCGAGTACATATACCAGGCACTCGACAGTAATGGCGAAGCCCGAACCGTTGCATTGGATATATCTAAGGCGTTCGACAGAGTTTGGCATGCTGGCCTTCTATGCAAACTGCGGAGCTAAGGTATAACTGGACATTTGTTTGAACTACTCCAGTCATTCCACTCTAACCGCACAATCAAGGTGGTATTAAACGGACATGCCTCCCAGAACTACCATACAAACGCAGGTGTCCCCCAAGGCTCCATCTTAGGTCCTACACTCTTTCTGATATACATTAATGATCTCCCTGATTCCATAAGATCCCAAGTAGGTTTGTACGCCGATGACACCACAATTTACTCTCGCCTACTACAAAAATCTGGTGTAGGCGTCAAAGCTAACCTCGCAGCCGAGATTGAAAAAGACCTCCAATCCATATTGGACTGGGGTAAGAAATGGCTAGTAAATTTTAATGCTTCTAAAACGAAGCTACTGTCAATTAACCATCATCGACAATCTCACCTACCTCCCATTAGCATGGACCAGGCTTGCCTCCCAGAGAGTAAAACACTACGCCTCCTTGGTTTCACACTTTCAGCGGACCTCAAATGGAATGACTATATCGAATCCATTGCTAAATCCGCTGCTATGAAAGTCGGTTTTCTGTATAGGGCCCGGAAGTTTTTTCCGTCTAAATCTATCCTGCACATATATAAATCTACCATCCACCCGTGCATTGAATACTGCTGCCATATCTGGTCGGGTGCCCCTGCTATTCTCCTCGGGCTTCTCGATAAAGTACAGAAGAGGGTCTGTAATGTGATAGATACCGACTTGGCAGACCGCCTGCAGTCTCTCTCCCACAGGCGCGACGTGGCTTCCCTGTGTCTCTTCTATAAATACTTTCACGGCTTCTGCTCCGATGAACTTAGATCACTAGTGCCCCCTAAATAGGAATTGGAACGAGATACTAGATTAGCAACTAGATCCCACCCTTTTACAGTGAAACCGATAAAATGCAACCGTAACTTCTACTCCAACAGTTTCTTTCCTCGCACTTCCCGACTGTGGAATTCTCTTCCACACGATTGCTTCCCCGACGGCTACAATCTCCAGGAGTTTAAATGTAAGGTCAATAGACACCTCCTAACACACTAACCTGCTCCTATTCTATCAAGCACTCTTCCCATCTGCCCTACCCTCATCCTCGGTATCCTTACTCATCTGTCACCTTCCTCCTGACATTCCCTATGTCTAACCACTCCTTCTCTTTACCTTCCCCTATGTAGCCCCATGCGCAATAGTGGCAGTGGAATGCCTTGCTTGGGGTGAAATGATTAAAAAAAAAAGAGTAAAGGAGATGAGAATAAAGAAACAGAAAAGAAAGAAAGAAAGAGAGAAAGAAAGAAAGAAAGAAAGAAAGGGTAAAGGAAATTAGAAAAAAGAAAGAAAAAAGAAAGAAAGAGCAAAAGAGATCAGAAGAAAGAAAGAGACGAGAAATAACAAAAGAAATATGGAAAGAAAGAGTGAAGGAGACGAGAATAGAGAAACAGAAAAGAAAGATAGAAAGAAAGAAAGAAAGGGTAAAGGAAATTAGAAAAAAGAAAGAAAAAAGAAAGAAAGAGACAAGAAATAACAAAAGAAATATGTAAAGAAAGAGTGAAGGAGATGAGAATAAAGAAACAGAAAAGAAAGAAAGAAAGAGAGAGAGAGAAGGAAAGAAAGTGTAAAGGAAATTAGAAAAAAGAAAAAAAAAAGAAAGAAAGCGCAAAAGAGATCAGGAGAAAGAAAGAGACAAGAAATAACAAAAGAAATATGGAAAGAAAGAGTGAAGGAGATGAGAATAAAGAAACGAAAGAAAGAAAGAAAGAAAGAAAGAAAGAAAGAAAGAGATATAGAAAGAAATGAAGAAAGAAAGGGTAAAGGAAATTAGAAAAAAAAGAAAAATGAAAGAAAGAGCAAAAGAGATCAGAAGAAAGAAAGAGACAAGAAATAACAAAAGAAATATGGAAAGAAAGAGTGAAGGAGATAAGAATAAAGAAACGGAAAAGAAAGAAAGAAAGAAAGAAAGAAAGAAAGAAAGAAAGAAAGAAAGAGAAAGAAAGAAAGAAAGGGTAAAGGAAATTTGAAAAAAAAGAAAAATGAAAGAAAGAGCAAAAGAGATCAGAAGAAAGAAAGAGACGAGAAATAAAAAAAATATAGAAAGAAAGAGTGAAGGAGATGAGAAAAAAGAAACAGAAAAGAAAGAAAGAAAGAAAGAAAGAAGAGTAAAGGAAATTAGAAAAAAGAAAGAAAAAAGAAAGAAAGAGCCAAAGAGATCAGAAGAAAGAAAGAGACGAGAAATAAAAAAAATATGGAAAGAAAGAGTGAAGGAGATGAGAAAAAAGAAACGAAAAGAAAAGAAAGAAAGAAAGAAAGAAAGAAGAGTAAAGGAAATTAGAAAAAAGAAAGAAAAAAAGAAAGAAAGAGACAAGAAATAACAAAAGAAATGCAGAGAAAAAGAGTAAACCAAGAAAAAAATGTATAAGAGATTAGAAACACGAAATAGACAATGAAAAAAATAATGAATAAAATAAATGAAGAGAGAAATTGTAAACGAAATTACCAAAAAAAAAGTGTCAAGGAATATTTTAGAAAGAAAAAGATTAAAGGGTGTTAAAAAAAAATGAAATAAGAAAGAGATAAGAAAAGAAGAAACAAGAAAAGAGTGTTAGGGCGTCAGAAAAACAATATGGCAGAAATGTAGATGCATTCTTCTTCTTCCTCTATGTGCCCTGTCCCTTCAGGACGTAGGCGATCATGGATCTCCACGTCTCCCTATCCCTTGTGGCTCTTAGTATTTTGCTCCTGTTGCTCCTGGCAACCCCCGTTCCGTCATCCACCTGATCAGACTCTGCAGATATGTTATCCGCTGCCTTCCTCTGTCTCTCCTTCCTTCTATCTGACCAGTCAGTATCAGGTTCTCCAGGCTCTCCTTCCTCATTGCATGTCCCAGGAACTTCAGTTGTCTCTTCCTGATGCTCAGCATCAATTTCCTTTTTGTTGCCATTCTTTCTAACACTTCGTCGTTACTTGTAGATGCATTAAGTGGACTAAATGAAAAAGGAAATAAACAAATGAGGAATGAAAACGAGGCTTTAGAAAAAAGGAAGTAAGAAAGAATAAAGTTTAGTATAAAGCAAAAATAGAAAGAAGGAATGAAAGAATTAAAGTTAAAATAAAGAAACAAGAATCCTTGAATAAATGAACCTTAGAAAAATGACATGAGGGAAGAAAAAAAATGAAAGAACTAAGGAAAGAATAGAATGAATTAGAAAGAAAGAAAGAAAGAAAGAAAGGAAGAAAGAAAGAATAATGAGGATAAGACATAAATAAATAAAGATGAAAGAAAGTGATGAATAAAAGTGACTTAAAAAAAAAAAACATTTTTTAATCGTATCACTCCGAGCAAGGCGGTAACGCCACTGATGTGCAGGGGGCTACATAAGAATAAAAAGATTAGAGTGAAGAGAAAGACGAACCAGTTGGAAAGAAGCAAGAGAAGGATGGGAATACAGGTGTGATGACAGTTGCAAAGGTGGAGAGAAAGGAAATATGCAGGGTGGTGAAGAAAGAACTAGAGTCAAGTGGTTAAGAGATGGGTATTGACATTGCATTTAAATTCCTGGAGGTTGTAGCCGTCAGGAAAGCAAGAATATGGAAGCGAGTACCATAGGCGGGAAGCGTGAGAAAAGAAGAGGGTGGAGTAGAATTGTCGTCTGCATTTGGTTGAAAAGAAAGAAATGATAAAGAAGACGAGAAAGAAAGAAGAAAGAGGAAGAAGAAAGAAAGAAAGGCATTAGAAAAAAGAAAGAAAGAATTGACGAGAATGTATGACAGATTGAAAGAAAGACAAAAATAACGGTAAAAAAAGAATAAATAAGATTAGAAGAAAGAAAGAAAGAAAGAAAGAAAGAAAGAAAAAGAATAAAAGAAAATCGTGAAAAAAAAAGAAAAAAGCCAAAAGTAAAGTTGGAACGAAGGGAAGATAGAAAAAAAAAAGAGTAAGAATGAAAAAATCAAACTGAAAAATATACACATACTAGCTAGATAGATAGACACACTGATGTCAGAAAGGAAAGAAAAGATAAAGGAAAGACAAACGAATGAATACCAGAAAGAAAAAAAAAGTATCGAACCAAAAGAAGCAAACTATAATATAAAAGTCGGTTCTCTGTGCAGGGCCCGGAAGATCTTTCCGTCTGAATCTATCCTGCACATATATAAATCTACAATCCGCCCGTGTATTGAATACTGCTGCCACATCTGATCGGGTGCCCCTGCTATTCTCCTCGGGGTTCTTGACAAAATACAACGGAGAATCTGTAATGTGATCGATACCGACTTGGCTGACCGCCTGCAGTCACTCTCTCACTGGCGTGACGTGGCTTCCCCGTGCTTCTTCTATAAATACTTTCACGGCTTCTGCTCCGATGAACTTAGATCACTGGTGCCCCCTAAGTACGAATTTGCACGAGATATTAGATTAGCAATTAGGTCCCACCCTTTTACAGTGAAACCGATAAAATGTAACCGCAATTTCTACTCAAATAGCTTCTTTTCTCGCACTTCCCGGCTGTGGAATTTCCTTCCGCATACTTGCTTCCCCGACAGCTACAACCTCCAGGAGTTTAAATGTAAGGTCAATAGACACCTCCTAACACACTAACTCGCATCCATTCTCTCAAACACTCTTCCTAAGTACCTCCTTACTCGTCTATCACCCTCCTTCTGACCTTTCCTATACCCAATCGCTACCTCAGCACCCTCCCCTATGTAACCCCCTGCACTATAGTGGCAGTGGAATGCCTTGCTGGGAGTGAATTGATTAAAAAAAAAAGACACATATATTAATAAAAACGAGAGTTTGTTGAGAATTTTCGAGAGTAAAAAATCAGAAGTTGAACAACGATTTGGAATGCAAAATCGTACATCCGGCTTATTAAAGGAGAGAAAAGACCACTTAAAAAAATTGCAAGATTAAAAAAAAAATAAATAAATAAACATGAAAACGATTGAAGCGAAGAAATCATAAAGATGAATAAAGAAGAGTGTCCAGAAACATCAAAACATTTTTTTAAAAATAGTTACACGCACACGTGAGAACGAACGTTTTTGCATCAGCAGATGAAAATGGTGTCCGTGGGTATGCAACGTCCGTGCCTGATCGCGTGCGGCCGGTCTTGCCGTGTAGCAACGAGCAATTATAAGATCGATGGGCGTCCGCTATTTTCTACCGATTTAAGCGGGGAAAAAGATTATTTGATCTTGCATTTCACTCGACTTTCTGTGTGTTGGCTAATAACGTTACGTGCTTCTTATATATATATATATATATATATATATATATATATATATATATATATAATGAATGTTAGTGTGTCTATTTGTGCTATGCTATTCAGCCGTTGACATAATATATATGTCTTTCTTCTTTTTCCCATAATTCCATTTCCATTTCCTCCTCTCTGACATATCCATTCAACTTACCTTTTTCTCCTTTCTTATTTTCAATCACGTTGACAGAA
This sequence comes from Ascarosepion bandense, assembly GCA_037127315.1. Classification (NCBI taxonomy): domain Eukaryota; kingdom Metazoa; phylum Mollusca; class Cephalopoda; order Sepiida; family Sepiidae; genus Ascarosepion; species Ascarosepion bandense. The sequence continues at coordinate 4,000,307 of JBBBDQ010002242.1, forward strand.
AACATGAACAGGAGGAGATGCGCAATGTGCACAAATTATGAAAAGAGAAACTGAAGATGAAAGATGGGAAATTCTTCTTCACCTCACAACCCAAAAAGTTCCGGATGTTGTCCTAGCGCCTTCACGGCAGATCACTAACTGAATTGTTTTTTTGACAATCTCTTGTGACATTATTATAACCTGCGATGTCACAGAAGGATGCTGCAGATATCATGGATCGAACTCATGAGCAATGATGAGGTTTTGTAAAGGATGGAAACGAGAGGGAAATTAATAATGAGCATCAGGCAAACACAGCTAAAGTTCCTGGGTCATGCAATGAGGAAGGATGGCTTGGAGAATCTGATACTCACAGGCGAGGTAGAGGGAAAAAGAGATAGGGAAAGCAGCGTGTAACATATTCGACGGGCCTGAGCAATTGGATCGCAGATCGGGTGTTGCGTGGTGTAACAGGAGAAAGTTTGCTAAGAGACACCAGGGATAGGGAAACGTGGAAGGCCATGATCGCCTACGTCCTGAAAGGACAAGGCACATAGAAGAACATACATGCAAACTGTTTATAAGAAATTATAATGTGAATATAAAATGGGGGATCAATTCTATATTATAAACAATATATAAATTGACCCTTCATTTTGTGTCCATGCTAGTTTCTATCCATTTATATTCTAGATTTATGGTCTTGAGCTAGTGGATGGCAGTGTGGGGCTTGGGAGGTGTAACAGGAGAAAGCGCGCAAAGAGACACCAGGGATAGGGAGACGTGGAAGGCCATGATCGCCTACGTCCTGAAAGGACAAGGCACATAGAAGAACATACATGCCAACTGTTTATAAGAAATTATAATGTGGATATAAAATGGGGGATCAATTCTATATTATATACAATATATAAATTGATCCCTCATTTTCTGACCAAGCAAGTTTCTATTCATTTATATTCTAGATTTATGGTCTTGAGCTAGTGGATGGCAGAGCGGGGTTTGGGTAGTGTAACAGGAGAAAGTGTGCTAAGAGCCACTAGGGATAGAGATGGGGAAAGCTATGATCGCCTACGTCCTGAAGGGACAGGGCACATAGAAGAAAAATATATATGCCAACTGTTTATAAGAAATTATAATGTGGATATAAAATGGGGGTTCAATTTTATATTATAAACAATATATAAATTGATCCCTCATTTTGTGGCCATGCTAGTTTCTATCCATTTATATTTTAGATTTATGGCCTTGAGCTAGTGGATGGCAGTGTGGGGCTTGGGAGGTTAACAGGAGAAAGCGCGCTAAGAGACACCAGGGATAGAGAGACGTGGAAGACAATGATCGCCTAGATCCTGAAAAGACAAGGCACATAGAAGCAGCTGATGTCAGACACAGAAAGGAAATTTCACCAACTGCTGGTCTATGTCGTAAATGAAAGCAAGAAGAAAGTATGATGAACTGTATGAAGGCAGAATGTATAAACGAAAGGGAAAGTTCAAGATGCGAGCTCTGAATTGTGTCAGACTCAAACAAGTAAATAACTCCGAAAATATCATGGAATAACCAAAGATGCTTTCCCAAAACTAAGCATATAAAGAAACAATAACAATTTACTAAAACGAAGGAAAAGCGTGTCGATAATGATAAAAAAAATCTTTCCATGTTTATAGACGACTAGCAGTATAGCCCGGGCTTTGCTCGGGTGTAATGAAAGCTTTAAAACTAATCCATGGTCCTGGAGCTCAGATTCTTTGGACGTTGGAACGAAAGACTAAAAAGCAATAATTGTTTCCAGTTAAAGCGAAACCGTAGACTGAAAAAGAAATAAATGGATGTAAGTCAAACTTTGATTTCCTGGGATCGATATCAAATGAGTTTTTTCGTCCTAAACTGAATTTTGGAGGCTAAATAAGTCCTCTGAGTAAATGTTATCATGGCTGAGACTAAGAACTACAATTATACCTATTTAGAACCAAACCCGAAGCAAAAACTAAAATAAAAGGGCTGAAAAAATACAGACACACAGGCATATAAACACACACACACACACACACACACACAAACTTCTTGCCTTTTATATATATATATATATATATTATCGAGTTTCTGCACTATTGTAAGAACTGCAACCTTGAAACTTCTGAATATCGTTTCTTACGTCTTTGTCTATGAGTGCATAAAATTTGATTAAAATCGGACCACTCCTTCTATAACACGATTGTTTTCGATTATCGATTTTCGATATTTATCGGGGGTACCTCGACACAAAACCTAGCTAAGACGCTTATAGTACAGCTGTGTAAATTTTCAAGAAAATCAGATCAGCCGTTTCGGAGTCTGTAGGTAAGGGACACACACACAGACGCACACACACACAGGCAAAGTTCCACTATATAAATAAGTTTGGTAAAAGTGTTAATCCTTCTGTTCTCTCTCCAACTATGGGTTAAATAGCAGGGTAAATTTCAATTGGAGTAGATAGATTAAACTATCGCCCGGTTCACACTCCAACCACGTCTATTGAACAGGTGTAGAGTCTCATCCCTTGTTCCCTGTTTAGGATGTGGTTTTCGGCTTTCTCTTTTCCAATCTTTTCACTCTTTTCTTTCTTTCATTTTTTTCCTCAATTGGAGTAGATAGATTAAACTATCGCCCGGTTCACACTCCACCCACGTCTATTGAACAGGTGTAGAGTCTCATCCCTTGTTCCCTGTTTAGGATGTGGTTTCCGGCTTTCTTTTTTCCAATCTTTTCACTCTTTTCTTTCTTTCATTTTTTTCCTCAATTGGAGTAGATAGATTAAACTATCGCCCGGTTCACACTCCACCCACGTCTATTGAACAGGTGTAGAGGCTCATCCCTTGTTCCCTGTTTAGGATGTGGTTTCCGGCTTTCTCTTTTCCAATCTTTTCACTCTTTTCTTTCTTTCATTTTTTTTTTCCTCAATTGGAGTAGATAGATTAAACTATCGCCCGGTTCACACTCCACCCACGTCTATTGAACAGATGTAGAGTCTCATACCTTGTTCCCTGTTTAGGATGTGGTTTCCGGCTTTCTCTTTTCCAATCTTTTCACTTTTTTCTTTCTTTCATTATTTTCCCTCAATTGGAGTAGATAGATTAAACTATCGCCCGGTTCACACTCCACCCACGTCTATTGAACAGGTGTAGAGGCTCATCCCTTGTTCCCTGTTTAGGATGTGGTTTCCGGCTTTCTCTTTTCCATTCTTTTTACCCTTACGTAGCCACCTGCTCTTCAGTGGCATTACCGCCTTGCTTGGGGTGATATGATTTTAAAAAAAATTGAGTTTTATAGCATTGGTTGGCATCTACTCTAACGCAGAATGTCATGCACGCGGGAAAATCTTCTGCCTCGTCAGTTATGTCTCAAAAGTGACATGATCGTCTAAGCGTGTATCACGTATGACGTCTAACTGACTGACTGATATTTATGAGTAAAGGTGCTGAATATCAGAGATAGTGGGTATGTAAATATTAAGGTAAACACTGTTCAGCACAAACCGTCAATAGTCTTCATACTTTCAACACCATCCTCAGGCCTGCAGATGGCGTTGAAGCATGAAACAAACAGCCGCTGCTGGTACTAAACTCAGTGTTCACCTATACAAACATACACACGATACTTTCACGGCTTCTGCTCCGATGAACTTCAATCACTGGTGCCCATTATATATGGATTTACTCGAGCTACTAGACTAGCAATTAGGTCCCACCCTTAAACAGTGAAACCAATATAATGTAACCGCAATTTCTACTCTAACAGCTTCTTTTCTCTGTGGAAATCCTTTCCGTATGCTTGCTTTCCCGACAGCTAAAATCTCCAAGAATTTAAATGTAAGGTCAATAGTCATCTCCGTTCACTCCACTCTCATCACACCAGCATTCTCATCTTTCTCTTACTCACTTCCTGACACCCCCTATAAGCTGTCCCTCTTTAACATCACTTTACCCCTATGTAACCCACTGCGCACCCGTGGCTATGAGGCTGCCTTGCTTCGGGTGAAATGATTAGAAAAAAAATATTTATATTAGAAGTCGTTCAAATTAATGGGTTGGCAGTCAACTGTTTGTAGTGATTTTTTAAAAATCATATCACCCCAAGCAAGGCGGTAACGCCACTGAAGCACAGGGGGCTACGTAAGAGTGAAAATTTTGGAAAAGAGAAAGCGGGAAACCACATCCTAAACAGGGAACAAGGGATGAGCATCTTAACCTGTTCAATAGACGTGAGTGGAGTGTGAACCGGGCGATAGATAGATCTATCTACTCCAATTGAAAAAAAAAACAAAGCGAGAAGATTGGAAAAGAGAAAGCTGGAAACCACATCCTAAACAGGGAACAAGGGACGAGCCTCTACACCTGTTCAATAAACGTGGGTGGAGTGTGAACCGGACGATAGTTTAGTCTAACTACTCCAATACTTTATTAAGAATGCTCGATACTTAGTAGAGCATTATATATGTTTTTAACTTTCTATATATAATGATTTTTAACAGAAAAATACTTCCCTGCCTGACGAGGTGCTAATAAGATAGAACCGAAACACAATGGCTCTTGTGTTGCAGTAAACTATGTTTTTATTATAAATTTATAATAAAAATATTATCATATATCTATATATATATATATGTGTGTGTGTGTGTGTGTGTATATATATATATATATATATATAGAGAGAGAGAGAGATAATACTGTGTAAATGTATTAAGACAAGAACTATTTTATTTTTTATGAGGCATCAAAACAAAGTTTAAAATCACCCCTGTTCTAACACTTTTGCACACTACCGGTAGTATGCAAAAGTATTAGGACAGGGGTGGTTTTCCTAAAAACCTCACTGAAATTCAAATACAGGGTAAAAAGTCAAGTAAACGGCTAATACAAATTGGTTATTTAAAACTAGGTGTAAAAGAAATTTATTAAAAAGAAGTTATATTTAATTTTTCCCATTTTCTATTAAACAAGTTATTTTGAAACAACTCTAATGAAAATCTATGGGATATTTTGGATAAAAAATCGATTAATCTAATGTTACTTTGCAAGACACACTTTGGGAACAAATACAAGCTGCTTGGCAGGAGATACCATAAGATATATTATAGAAGCTTGTGATGTCAGTGCCTGACAGAATGAAGTCTGTGATCAAAGCAAAAGGCTGTTATACTAAATATTAAATTTATTTAGTAACAAGTACTTTTCTTCTTGTTAAAGCATTTGTTGAACATATCAAATAAATTTACTTTAATTAGATTGTTTATTTTCTGTCAATATGCCTCATAAAAGATAAAATAGTTATTGTCCTACTACTTTTGCACAGTACTATATATATATATATATATATATATATATAAGTAAATTAACCTAGTGAGCCAAAAACCTACCAAGGTTTCATCTAAACGGATCTTCAGGGAAGAACTAGAAAAAAATGAATCTGAACTTATCGGCATAATCAAAAAAACTAAAATATAGAAAAATGAAAAACAATGCGATACAGCAAAAAATTAGGACTGACATCAGTAAAATAAAGGAGAATAAAAACATTTACGTAAAAGCTGATTAGTCTACATATTTATACCGAATGAGTCCTAACAGCTACAAAAACATCAACCTTCCCTGAAGATCCGTTTAGGTGAAACCTTAGTAGGTTTGTTGGCTCACTAGGTTAATTTGCTTATTCTGCTCTGTTTACGTATTATAGATTACTCGTCTCGGGTTTTTCTTTGAGCTACGTACTGGCTCGGTCCAAATCGTTTTGGCTGATGTTCATGTGCTTAGCTCTTTCTTTTTTTACAACCATTTTTTCCTTCTGCATATATACGCGGAGGGTTTTTCAATTTGCATATATATATATATATATATATATATATATATATATATATATATATATATATATATAGTAAGTAGCTAACCTAGAGAGCCAACGAACCAACCAAGGTTTCACGAAATTGGATCAATTGGTACAACTTTCCCTGAGGATCAAATTTGGTGAAACCTTGGTAGGATCGTTGGCTCTCTAGGTTAGCTACTTACTTTGTTTACTCTACTTGTGTATTGAGCGCTTTACGTGTTAGGTCACTCGGAATGAACGTTTTCTTAAAATGAAGAGGGAACATAATAATAATAATAATAATAATAATAAACATAAGATTACAAACAAATAAATAAATGACAATAAATGTAAGGGGAAGGAGGTAGGAAAGAAGAGAGATAGTGTCCAGTTCCAAACTACGCATATTTGGAACTGGACTCTCTTCCTTACTTCCTCCTACCCCTTACATTTATTGTCATTTATTTATTTGTTTGTAATCTTATGTTTATTATTATTATTTTTATTATTTTTATTATGTTCCCTCTTCATTGTAAGAAAACGTTAATTCCGGTAGAAATTTTATGCCAGATTGAGGATATATTGTAAAGGAGTCTGATGATATGAGCTAATTAAGCTCATTGAAATGAACTATAGTTTATAACTAATATGACGTGTTGAGTTTTCCTTAATATATATATATATATATATATATATATATATATATAATGTGTTTACTTTAATCAGTGTTATTAATTTATAAGAATTAATAGACGCCGGAAATGAATGGTTGTGTCGTTTGTTATTATTCCTTTTCATGTTATAATCATGGCTTTGAATTATTTATTCGTGTTTCTATCGAAGACAGAATCAGAAGAGGAAAGCAATGAAAAAATCGGAGAAAGGTTGCTGGGTGGTGAGAAAAAAAATGTATAATCATTAGATTATGGTAAGTGTCAGGAGGAAGGAAGTTGACTTCGCGCATGTCCTGGAATCAACCAATCAGAATATATCAACAGGAAATTTACCCATTTCCTGTTTGATATTCAGTTCTAATTTTCGCGTTTCTATTTTGCGCGCGCAGCGGCTTTTTCGCCGCGACAATACGACAGGGAAAAATCGACAAAGCCCACAATGTCGGCAGCGCAAACAAACATTTTGATATAATTAGTTTACACAGACACTGGAAATTATTATCCCAGTTTAATCAATCGGCAATCATAAATTTCTGGTAAATTTTCGTTTTAGGTCCCGAAGGCTTTCCCCACCTTCAAATTTATCCAAAATAGCATAATTTCTGTGCAAATGTATAAGCTGAACTCAAATCAACAATTAGTTATTGAAGAAATTTACCTTTTTTGCTTTGAAAGTCCATAAAAAAACTAACTATATCTCGCACTTTGTCTCTCCTGTAACTCTCACGAAGACTTGTAATTAACTGCAGAATGACTTTCGGCGTAGGCACAAATTTCGGCCTATTTACTTCCTTTACTGAAATTTCCGCCTATTTACTTCCTGTAATGAAAGTAACACGCGTAGAAAAAATCGCGTATTACTTTCATTACAAGAAGTAAATAGGCTGAAATTTCAGTAAAGGAAGTAAATAGGCCGAAAATAGGCCGAAATTTGTTGTCCTCCGCCGAAAGTAGTAACAAAAAAAGAAAAACGATTGACCTAATCACAAAAAAATATTTAATTTACGTTAATCAAAATAAAAATATTTGCAAAATATACAATTTTTGCATTCAAAACAAGAAACAGAGTTTACTACTGGCAGGCGAAGTGTTACGAAGGGGGAGGAAGGTGTCAAGTATTTTTACCCAGCTAAGATAGCGAAGTAGTTTAAGTGCTATAGTTTTAGGAAATCCCCAAATGTGTATATCAAGAATAATTATTATTTTGCTCAATGAAAGTGTCAAAGACTTCTATTTAACCACTTAGTTCTTTGAGGTTCTCTTTCAGGTTTTAGTTGGTTGGCAACTTTTCTTATAGATTCTTTCGGCTGGATATACAAATCCTTGAATCAAAACCGGAGTTGATAATGTCAGCAAATCCTTTTAACAACTGACTGTTTTTTCCCAAAGCCTATTTTTATAGTGGCTAACACCTAATTTGCATATTTCTCGAAATCTTTCGAATCTACTAGAATTTTCTCGAACATTCTAGCATCTTCCGAAAGTTCTATTTTTAATTTCCTTGTTTTTACGACTACTTCATGAATTAAAACGTTTTCGTAATAACAAGTAGGACTCAATAGAATCTCTTACTATAACTTTTTAGACATTATTAATATTATTTTAATATATAAATGCACCCTCGTAACAGTAATACAAGTAGGACTCAATAGATTCCATTACTTTTTATACATTATTAATATTATTTTTATATATAAATGCATCCTCGTAACAGTAATACAAGTAGGACTCAATAGAATCCATTACTATAACTTTTTAGACATTATTAATATTATTTTTATATATAAATGCATCCTCGTAACAGTAATACAAGTAGGACTCAATAGAATCCATTACTATAACTTTTTAGACATTATTAATATTATTTTTATATATAAATTCATCCTCGTAACAGTAATACAAGTAGGACTCAATAGAATTCCTTACTACTACTTTTTAGACATTATTAATATTATTTTAATACATAAATGCATCCTCCAAACAGGAGCCGGTTCGCGATAAAAAGATGTTCGAATAAAACTTACTTCTCGCCGATGGAATACGGAAGCAATGTCAGTGGTTTGGCGGGTTTTAACCGTAAAGGTTAGACCTAACGAGACCAAGGAATGTAGTTCACCCGATTATTTTCCGTGCAATCAGCGTTATAGCTGCATTTAGCCTATAAAAGAGAGTTAGAGAGTGCAGAAAATAAATCTTCTCCTTGTACAATGCAAAACAACACACGTCTAAAAGAGTAAGAACCTAGGATAACTCTCCAGGTCCTCCATAGATACAAACAATTGAAATATATATATATATATATATATATATATATATTTTCAAATCACAAGTACATTCAGTCAGTTAAGTGCCATACGTGATACAGGCTTGGGCGATCATGTCTCTTTCGAGACATGACTGATTGGGCAGAATATTATCCCGCAGTAGGTTGCCATTGCTTTCTGCGGTAGACTGGCTGCCAATCAAGGCTATAGAACCCAATCTGTCCTGTTATTTGATTCATAGCTAGAGAGATGTATTATAATTAGTCGTAATTTAGTGGGGGATCAGTTTATTACTTCGTAAGTATAGAAAATCGATCCCCCACTTTATGACCAATAGAAGCCTTAATCATGTTTCCAACTATTATATTCAGTCAGTCAGTTAAGTGCCATTCGTGAAACACCCTTGGGCGATCATGTCTCGAAAGAGACATGACTGACTGGGTAGAATATTATCCCGCAGTAGGTTGCCATTGCTTTCTGTAGTAGACTGGCTGCCGAACAAGGCTATAGAACCCAATCTGCCCTGCTATTTAACCCATAACTGGAAGGAAGAAACGGATTAATACCTTTCCCAAGGGTATTTGCGCGTAAGTGAATACAATGGATTCAGCTGGAATTCGAACTCGGCTCCCCGATTTCTCGTTAAACTGTGTCGTACTAGACAATTTTCCCGCTAGAATCTATTTGACAAATTTTTAAGTCTACCATTCGTTCATACATTGATTATTGCTGTTACACAATGTCTAATACTTCTACCTTGTATTTAGAGATTCTTGATAAAATACATTGTAGAATCTGCAATATTATTAATTCTGACCCGGCATTTAGGCTTCTGACTTTTTCCTACTGCCATAATGTAGTTTTCCTGTGCTTCTTCTATAAATAGACAGTATCACTCCCCTTCCGTCTTAGAGGCATTATCGCCTTGATTGGGATGGAATGTTTAAAAGAAATCTCGGGCAAATTCTAAATAAATTCTAAATAAATATTTCCTTATAAATAGGAAAGAGAACCAGGACTAAACGCCAAAGAAAAAGAAAAAAAATTACAGCCACGATGAGTACTTTACTCATCGTGGCTGTAATTTTTTTTCATCATAGCAAAGTTCCCACAAAACAACGAAGTCGGCATGAACCTGCTCAGTTAAAGTGACAAATTTTTCGCACTAAAACTATCAACGCTCTATCATCACCACGATATCGAGCACTTTGCGATAAAAATATGCTTGTCAAAGTGCCTTTTATCAGTAAAACTAAACTACTAAAAAATCCACAATCTTGTCACCAAAACTATCACAACTCAGCACAATATATATATATATATATATATATATATATATATATATATATATATATATATATTCTGTAATAGTTGTTACAATGGTTTATAAATTCATAGTATCACTACACAAAAATTTTTCGGGTTTCAAAGCTAGCCCTATATGTACATTTATATATATATATATAATGGACTCCCACGTCGATTTCGACGTATGAGCGTCTAACACAGTTAGACAACCACACAAAGAATTGTTTAAAGTGGTGAAGGCATTGTGTAGCACCAGCCACACTTTTCGGAACTGCTGATAACAAACAATCGGTGCAGACGTCTGCCACAGATCGCATGAACAACAGACCTCAGTTATTTAACCCATAACTGGAGGGAAGGGACGGATTAATACCTTTCCCAAGGGTAGCAGTGCGTAAGTGAATGCTCACCGATTTCCCCCTCCGAGCCGACATCCACTGCACCAGAACGCACATCCGTCAATATATATATATATATATATATATATATATATAAATGTACACTTGTCGTAACAATGTTAAACTAAGTTATTCCTGCATGCCCAACATGGTTAAAATGATTAGTGCTCTTAATAAAACCAATATTATGAATAACACTAATAGAAGTAAGATCACGTGTAACTGTAGAATAAAAAACAACTGTCCGTTACAGGGTAAATGCCAACAAGACTGTGTTGTTTACCAAGTAAAAGTCTACGAAAATGCAGAGGATCTGGAACCTAAGACTTACATAGGTGCAACACAGGATAGTTTCAAGACTAGATATTATAACCATACGAATAGTTTTAGAAATGAAAGGGACATGCACAGCACAACACTAGCTACGTATGTATGGTCTATTAAAAAAAGAGTTAAAAATTGACCCCATTTTAAAATGAGAAAAACTAAAAAGGTTCAGAAAATTTAAATTTTGTAAATTGTGTGGGGAGGAAAAGTTAGCCAAAGCTTTGTTTGAACCCACACATAATTTATTAAATTCCAAGTCTGAGATTTTAAATATGTGGTGCAGTGGATATCGGCTCTGAGCGAGAAATCGGGGAGCCGAGTTCGAATTCCAGTTGAATTCATTGCATTTACTTACGCGCAAATACCCTTGGGAAAGGTATTAATCCGTCTCTTCCTTCCAGTTATGGGTTAAATAACAGTACAGATTGGGTTCTATAGCTTTGGTCGGCAACCAGTCTACCGCAGAAAGCTAATGGCAACCTACTGCGGAATAATCTTCTGCCCAGTCAGTCATGTCTCTTTCGAGACATGATCGCCCAAGCGTGTATCACGTATGGCACTTAACTGACTGAAGCATAGAAAACATTGGTTGTTAAATTAGAATGTAAGTTTTATTATCTTTATGAGTTGTAGGTTGTGTTTAGTAGGGTATTTTTTGTAATAAAATGTTATTACCCCCCCACCCCCACCCCTTGGGGTTTGGTATTTTCTGTTTCGATCGCGTGTGTTTCTGAGTTTCTTATATCTTTTCGCTTTCTTTTAGCCAACTTTCCCCGAAGATCCACTTTGGTGAAATCTTGGTAGGTTCGTTGGCTCTCTAGGTTAGTTATTTACTATATATTTACGCTCTCACACCCTGATTGAGCCCTCTGGAAAAATAGTAGACTTTGATAAACAGTAGCTACTCTGGCATGTACGCATCGCTCATTCAGTGAAATTAATTAGAGTGCTCTAGCTATTGGGCGTGTATAATGATATGCGCTAAAAAGTCTACCTACTTCCAGCGAACGCCCATAGCCCAGGGGTAGAGTCGCCGACTGACGCCATTTCGGTCGGGTTTCAGTCCTGGGTAAAAAGGCAATCGGAGTTTAACCGTACTGATGAGCTGTGATACGGCGAAACAGATCTGTCTGCGGATGACTATATATATATATATATATATATATATATATAAAAATTAGAAGTAATACAAAACTAATGAGTTGGCAGTCCGCTGTTTGCAGTAATTTATTAAGAGTGTTTGATACTTAGTAGAGAGTATATAAATGATTATAGTTTTTTTATAAGTTTAATATAAAAACTTATTTTACTACAACACAAGAGCTGTTTTGTTTCGGTTCTATCTTTTTAGCAATTAATTAGGCAGACTGACTAACGAGGTGCTAATAAGATAGTATCAAAACACAACGGCTCTTGTGTTGCAGTAAAATTTTTATTATAAACTTATAATAAAAGCATTACTATATATATATATGTAAAACAGAAGTAGCGGTTGTTCCAAAGAGAGAAATTGGTATAGAATAAAAAGTGTGAGAAGCTATGAACGTTTTGTTTAAAGTGTAGATTTATTGTTGCTATTATTATAGTTATTATTTGCTATTTTTATAATATATTCTTCTTCTTTTATGTGCCCTGTCCCTTCAGGACGTAGGCGATCATGGCCCTCCACGTCTCCTTATCCCTTGTGGCCCTTAGTATGTTTGTTCCTGTTACTCCTGGCAAACCCCGTTCCGTCATCCACCCGACCAGGCCCTGCAAATATGTCATCCGCTGCATTCCTCTGTCTCTCTTTCCCTCTACCTGGACAGTCAGTATCAGGTTCTCCAAGCTCTCCTTCCTCATTGCGTGTCCCAGGAACTTCAGTTGTCTCTTCCAGATGCTCGGTATTAATTTCCTTTTCGTTGCCATTCTTTCCAACACCTCATCGTTGCTTGCATGTTCAGTCCACGATATCCGCAGCATCCTTCTGTAGAACCACATTTCCGCTGCTTCCAGTTTTGTCCTCATTTTCGATGATATTGTCCAGCACTCACTGCCGTATTGAAGAACTGACATCACATAGCAATCCAGCACTCTTTTCTTTGTTTCTAGTGAAATTTTCCTGTGTGTTAGTACTTTACTCATCTTCTGGAACGCGTCCTTTACCATGCCAATTCGCCTTCGGATCTTTGTGTCGCACTTTCCATCTCCTGTTAGAACACTTTCTAGGTATTTAAATTTTTGCACCTGCTTTATACTGGTATCCCCCACCTGTATTTGGCATTTGGGGTTGCACCTTTTGCTGATGACCATGCATTCAGTTTTCTTAAAGTTTATTTGTAGTCCTATTTTGTCATTCTCCACCGCTACCTTCTGTAGGAGGTCCTGCAGTTTCCTTTCCGTGTCTGCAATCAGCACTGTATCATATGATATATTAAGTGTCTATAATGGCATTTGTGTTGCTACATGTATTTCGGGTCTAAAATTGACTATCTTCAGGCGAATAAACTTGTGACTTCACATATCTAGATCCGTTGTTTTTTCTGTTAGCCAGGGTGTCGTGTATAAATAGATGTCAAGTATATATATATATATATATATATATATATATATATATATATATATATATATTCCGAATACCATGAAATAACGTCTGTCTTAATTTTTCTTATATTTGCTCTATATGTATTTATATGCCTATATGTTTAGAGCTCTCGTAGAGAGTTATCCTACCATTATATGTAAAGGATACTCCTTTGGATTCTTCTATGTCCACAGGGCATGTTAATATTATATATATATATATATATATATATATATATATATATATATATATATTATAGTTTAGAACATGTACAACTTTTATCCACTACAAAGTGTACATTTTGTTTCGACATTGAAATTACAATGTCTCATCAGGTGGTGCGGAAAGGAATGGAAAGCCTATTTTCTTATATTTGGCGAGTTGTGTGTGGGATGTTGGTGGGGGTTAAAGACAAGGGAATAAGTCTTGCAAATTGTCCGTTAGAATTTTGAAAAGATGGGATGGAGTTGATTAATGAATTTGTCGGGAATTTTGTAGATCGATTTAACATTAGAAGATGGGGGGGATAGCTTTATGTAGAGGATATCATTTGTGAATGTTTTAAACTATAATTCATAATAAATATTCACAGCTCTATATTATATATCGAACACTGTTTTAAATTAATGTTTTGGACGTTGTAAATTTTTCTTCGTTCCTCCTTCACTCAAATATATATATATATATATATATATATATATATATATATATATATATATAGTCATCCGCAGACAGATCTGTTTCGCTGTATCACAGCTCATCAGTACGGTTAGACATCCGATTGCTTTTTACCCAGGATTGAAACGGGCGCTCGGTAGAAGGAGGCAGACTTTTTAGCGTGTATATTATTATTATACTCGCCCAATAGCTGAGTATGTTCTAATTCATTGCTGAATGAACGATGCGTAGATGCCAGAATAGCTACTGTTTTTCAAAGTCTACCATTCTTCCAGAGTGCTCAGTCAGGGTGTGAGAGCGTAAATAGTCATCCGCAGACAGATCTGTTTCGCTGTATCACAGCTCATCAGTACGGTTAGACATCCGATTGCTTTTTACCCAGTATTGAAACCCTACCGAATTGGCGTCAGTCGGCGATTCTACCTGTGAGCTACGGGCGCTCAGTAGAAGAAGGCAGACATCTGAGCGTGGATATTATCATTATAGACGCCCAAAAGCTGAGAGTGTTCTAATTCATTGTTGAATGAACGATGCGTAGATGCCAGAGTAGCTACTGTTTTTCAAAGTCTACCATTCTACCAAATATTAGGGTGTGAAAGCGTAAATAGTATATATATATATACAAAAGGATGATCAGATAGATAAATCCCAACAACCCGATCCTAATTAATATTAATTTAATTAATGTTAAAACTGATCACGGTGGAGGGCTCGATGCAAATATTATATTTTACTTACAAAGCAAAATATAAAAAATAAAACAAAAATTTCGATATTTAAACCCATTGAATAGTCATTTTTACGAGGAAATCCTCGCTTCTTCAACAACGTCGATACGAAAATTTTATTTACTCAAATTCAAATGTATTAAAATATTTTATGCCGGTAGAAATCCCTAAAAAATCATCCATCCACAGGAAAATAAAATGAGGTGTGATTAACAATTTTTGAATTTAAGGAAGTCAAAAGGGGAAACCAGACAGTCTCAGATTGGAAGACATACCTAATTTTTAAATTTTTAAACTCTTGACTCAGGTATTGGGGAGAGGTATGTTTTCTGATACAGTGTAATTCCATACACATTTTACATTCTCCTATGAAATTCAACTGGTTTGCACCCTTCAGCAACCAAAAACTTGATAACTGACCTCTGTTCAATCTTAGAGGATGCTTCTTGGTTGGCCACCTTTGTTAATCTCAAAAACTCTCAAAGTTTTTTTCAATCTGCAAAAAAATTACATCACTTTTCAGAAAGAAGTAAAGGAAAAAAATTAGAAAAATAAGCTTCTATCTGTATTAGAAGTCTTTATACCGAAAAATTCACCTTATTTATTGATTGACCCTCGTAGAAGTCCTTATACCGAAAAATTCACCTAATTTATTGAATGACCCTCTAAGAAGTCCTTATACCGAAAAATTCACCTTATTTATTGAATGACCCTCGAAGAAGTTCTTATACCGAAAAATTCACCTTATTTATTGAATGACCCTCGTAGAAGTCCTTATACCGAAAAATTCACCTCATTTATTGAATGACCCTCGCAGAAGTCCTAATACAGAAAAATTCAACTTATTTATTGAATGACCCTTGAAGAAGTCCTTATACCGAAAAATTCACCTCATTTATTGAATGACCCTCGCAGAAGTCCTAATACAGAAAAATTCAACTTATTTATTGAATGACCCTCGAAGAAGTCCTTATACAGAAAAATGCGCTATTTGTTAGGGCCCTCGTGGAAGTCCTTATACGAAAGGGTAACTTATTTATTGAATGACCCTCGTAGAAAGTCCTTATACGAAAAATTCACCTCATTTATTGAATGACCCTCGTGGAAGTCCTATTACGGAAAAATTCCAACATTTATTGAATGACCCTCGTGAAAGTCCTTATACAGAAAAATTCACCTCATTTATTGAATGACTTATCGTGGAAGTCCTAATACGGAATGGTACCTAATTTGGCCAGACTGACCCTCGAAGAAGTCCTTATACAGAAGAATTTCAACTTATTTATTGAATGACATGAAGAAGTTCTTAGCACCGAAAAATTCACCTTATTTTATTGAATGACCCTCGTAGAAGTCCTTATACCGAAAAATTCACCTCATTTTGTTGAGATGACCTATAGAAGTCTAATACGGAAAAATTCAACTTATTTATTGAATGACCCTTGAAGAAGTCCTTATACCGAAAAATTCACCTCATTTATTGAATGACCCTCGCGAAGTCCTAATACAGAAAAATTCAACTTATTTATTGAATGACCTCGAAGAAGTCCTTACTGAAAAATGCACCCTTGTTGTTGAATGACCCTGCATTAAGTCCTAATACAGAAAATTCAACTTATTTATTGAATGACCCTCGTAGAAGTCCTAATACAGAAAAAATTCAACTTATTTATTGAATGACCCTCGTGGAAGTCCATATACCGAAAAATTCACTTATTTATTGAATGACCCTCGAAAGTCCTTATACCGAAAAATTCAACTTATTTATTGAATGACCCTCGAAAGTCCTTATACAGAAAAGTTACCTTATTTATTGAATGACCTAGTGGAAGTCCTTGTACAAGAAAATTCACCTTATTTATTGAATGACCCTCATTAAGTCCTAATACAGAAAAATTCAACTTATTTATTGAATGACCCTCGAAGAAGTCCTTATACCGAAAAATTCACCTTTATTGTTGAATGACCCTCGTGGAAGTCCTTATATGAAAAATTCACCTTATTTATTGAATGACCCTCGAAGAAGTCCTTATACCGAAAATTCACCTTATTTATTGAATGACCCTCGTACGAAGTCCTTATACAGAAAAATTCCAACTTATTTATTGATTGACCCTCGAAGAAGTCCTTATACCGAAAGAATTCACCTTGTTGTTAGAATGACCCTCGTGGAAGTCCTTATGAAAGAATTCAACAACATTGAATGACCCTCGAAGAGATCCTTATACCGAAAAATGCACCTTATTTATTGAATGACCCTCAATGGAAGTCCTAATACAGAAAAATTCAACTTATTTATTGAATGACCCTCGAAAGTCCTTATACCGAAAAATTCACCTTATTTATTGGAATGACCCTCGTGGAAGTCCTAATACAGAAAATTCAACTTATTTATTGAATGACCCTCGTGGAAGTCCTTATACAGAAAATTCACCTTATTTATTGAATGACTATCGTGGAAGTCCTTATACAGAAAAATTCACCTTATTTATTGAATGACCCTCCGAAGAGATCCTTATACGAAAAATTCACCTTATTTATTGAATGACCCTCGTGGAAGTCCTTATACAGAAAAATTCAACTTATTTGTGAATGACCCTCGAAGTCCCTTATACCGAAAAATTCACCTTATTTTATTGAATGACCCTCGTGGAAGTCCTAATACAGAAAATTCAACTTATTTATTGAATGACCCTCGAAGAAGTCCTTATACCGAAAAATTCACCTTATTTGTTAGATGACCCTCGTGGAAGTCCTTATGCGGAAAAATTCAACTTATTTATTGAATGACCCTCGTAGAAGTCCTTATACCGAAAAATGCACCTTATTTATTGAATGACCCTCGTGGAAGTCCTAATACAGAAAAATTCAACTTATTTATTGAATGACCCTCGAAGAAGTCCTTATACCGAAAAATTCACCTTATTTATTGAATGACCCTCGTGGAAGTCCTTATACAGAAAAATTCACCTTATTTATTGAATGACCCTCGAAGAAGGCCTTATACCGAAAAATTCACCTTATTTATTGAATGACCCTCGTGGAAGTCCTTATACAGAAAAATTCAACTTATTTATTGAATGACCCTCGAAGAAGTCCTTATACCGAAAAATTCACCTTATTTATTGAATGACCCTCGTGGAAGTCCTTATACAGAAAAATTCAACTGTTATTGAATGACCCTCGAAGAAGTCCTTATACCGGAAGAAAAATACCTGCCTTATTTATTGAATGACCCTCGTGGAAATCCTAATACAGAAAAAATTCAACTTATTTATTGAATGACCCTCGAAGAAGTCCTTATACCGAAAAATTCACCTTATTTATTGAATGACCCTCGTGGAAGTCCTTATACAGAAAAATTCACCTTATTTATTGAATGACCCTCGAAGAAGTCCTTATACCGAAAAATTCACCTTATTTATTGAATGACCCTCATTAAGTCTTATACAGAAAAATTCAACTTATTTTATTGAATGACCCTCGAAGAAGTCCTTATACCGAAAAATGCACCTTATTTATTGAATGACCCTCGTGGAAGTCCTAATAAGAAAATTCAACTTATTTCATTGAATGACCCTCAAAGAAGAGATCATATACCGAAAAATGCACCTTATTTATTGAATGACCCTCATTAAGTCCTTATACAGAAAAATTCACCTTATTTATTGAATGACCCTCGAAGAAGTCCTTATACCGAAAAATGCACCTTATTATTGAATGACCCTCATTAAAGTCTAATACAGAAAAATCTTATTTATTGAATGACCCTCGAAGAAGTCTATACCGAAAAATTCACCTTATTTATTGAATGACCCTCGAAGGAATCCTTATACCGAAAAATGCACCTTATTTATTGAATGACTATCGTGGAAGTCCTTATACAGAAAAATTCACCTTATTTATTGAATGACCCTCGAAGAAGTCCTTATACCCGAAAAATGCACCTTATTTATTGAATGACCCTCGTGGAAGTCCTTATACCGAAAAATTCACCTTATTTTATTAGACGAACCCTCGAAGTCCTACCGAAAAATGCACCTTATTTATTGGGCCATTATATTGATCCTTATACAGAAAAATTCACCGTATTTATTGAATGACCCTCGAAGAAGTCCTTATACCGAAAAATGCACCTTATTTATTGAATGACCACTCGAAGTCCTTATGAAAAATTCACCTTATTTATTGAATGACCCTCTGAGAGATCGCCTGCGAAAAAATACATACTATTTATTGAATGACCCTCGTGGAAGTCCTTATACCGAAAAATTCACCTTATTTATTGAATGACCCTCGAAGAAGTCCTTATACCGAAAAATGCACCTTATTTATTGAATGACCCTCGTGGAAGTCCTTATACAAGAAAAAATTCACCGTATTTATTGAATGACCCTCGAAGAAGTCCTTATACCGAAAAATGCACCTTATTTATTGAATGACCCTCGAGGAAGTCCTTATGCAGAAAATTCACCCTTATTTATTGAATGACCCTCGAAGAAGTCCTTATGCCGAAAAATGCACCTTATTTATTGAATGACCCTCGTGGAAGTCCTTATACAGAAAAATTCACCTTATTTATTGAATGACCCTCCGAAGAAGTCCTTATACCGAAAAATGCACCTTCTTTATTGAATGACCCTCGTGGAAGTCCTAATACAGAAAATTCAACTTATTTATTGAATGACCCTCCGAAGAAGTCCTTATACCGAAAAATTCACCTTATTTATTGAATGACCCTCGAAGAAGTCCTTATACCGAAAAATGCACCTTATTTATTGAATGACCCTCGTGGAAGTCCTTATACAGAAAGAATTCACCTTATTTATTGAATGACCCTCCAGAAGAAGTCCTTATACCGAAAAATGCACCTTGAATGACCCGTGGAAGTCCTTATACCGAAAAATTCACCTTATTTATTGAATGACCCTCGAAGAAGTCCTTATACCGAAAAATGCACCTTATTTATTGAATGACCCTCGTGGAAGTCCTTATACAGAAAAATTCACCTTATTTATTGAATGACCCGAAGAAGTCCTTATACAGAAAAAATGCACCTTATTTATTGAATGACCTTCGTGGAAGTCCTTATACCGAAAAAAATGCACCTTATTTATTGAATGACCCTCATGAAATCCCTAATACAAGAAAAAATTCAACTTATTTATTGAATGACCCTCGAAAGAAGTCTTATACAGAAAAATGCACCTTATTTATTGAATGACCCTCGTGGAAGTCCTAATACAGAAAAATTCAATATATTTATTGAATGACCCTCGAAGAAGTCCTTATACCGAAAAATGCACCTTATTTATTGAATGACCCTCGTAGAAGTCCTAATACAGAAAAATTCAACTTATTTATTGAATGACCCTCGAAGAAGTCCTTATACCGAAAAATGCACCTTATTTATTGAATGACCCTCGTGGAAGTCTAATACAGAAAAATTCAACTTATTTATTGAATGACCCTCGAAGAAATCCTTATACCGAAAAATGCACCTTATTTATTGAATGACCCTCGTGGAAGTCCTAATACAGAAAAATTCCAACTTATTTATTGAATGACCCTCGAAGAAGTCCTTATACCGAAAAAATGCCTTATTTATTGAATGACCCTCGTGGAAGTCCTAATACAGAAAAATTCAACTTATTTATTGAATGACCCTCGAAGAGAAGTCCTTATATAAAAAATGCACCTTATTTATTGAATGACCACTCCATTGATCTAATACAAGAAAAATTCAACTTATTTATTGAATGACACTAGAGAAATCCTTATACCGAAAAATGCACCTTATTTATTGAATGACCCTCGTAGAAGTCTAATACGAAAAATTCAACTTATTTGTTAGAAAAGATGACCCTCGAAAGTCATATACCGAAAAATGCACCTTATTTATTGAATGACCCTCGTGGAAGTCTAATACAGAAAAATTCAACTTATTTATTGAATGACCCTCTGAAGAATACTTATGAGAAAAATTCACCTTGTTATTGAATGACCCTCCGAAGAATCCTTATACCGAAAAATGCACCTTATTTATTGAATGACCCTCGTGGAAGTCCTAATACAGAAAAATTCAACTTATTTATTGAATGACCCTCGAGAAGTCCTTATACCGAAAAATGCACCTTATTTATTGAATGACCCTCGTGGAAATCCTTATACAGAAAAATTCACCTTATTTATTGAATGACCCTCGAAGAAGTCCTTGCTACCGAAAAATGCACCTTATTTATTGAATGACCCTCGTGGAAGTCCTTATACACCGAAAAATGCACCTTATTTAGTGAATGACCCTCGTGGAAGTCCTAATAAGAAAAATTCACCTGCAATGCAATCAGACCCAAACCTCGAAGAAGTCCTTATACCGAAAAATGCACCTTATTTATTGAATGACCCTCGTGGAAGTCCTTATACCGAAAAATGCACCGCTATTTTATTGAATGACCCTCGTGGAAGTCCTAATACGAAAAATTCAACTTATTTATTGAATGACCCTCGAAGAAGTCCTTATACCGAAAAATGCACCTTATTTATTGAATGACCCTCGTGGAAGTCTAATACAGAAAAATTCAACTTATTTATTGAATGACCCTCGAAGAATCCTTATACCGAAAAATGCACCTTATTTATTGAATGACCCTCGTGGAAGTCTAATACAGAAAAAATTCAACTTATTTATTGAATGACCCTCGAAGAAGTCCTTATACCGAAAAATGCACCTTATTTATTGAATGACCCTCGTGGAAGTCCTAATACAGAAAAAAACACCTTATTTATTGAATGACCCTCGAAGAAGTCCTTATACCTGAAAAATGCACCTTATTTGTTGAATGACCTCGTTAGGTCTAATACAGAAAAATTCACCTTATTTATTGAATGACCCTCGAAGAAGATGTTACTTGAAAATGCATATTTTATTGAATGACCCTCATTAGGAAGTCCTAATACAGAAATTCAACTTATTTATTGAATGACCCTCGAAGAATCATATACAGAAAAATTCACCTTATTTGTTGAATGACCCTCGAAGAAGTCCTTATACCGAAAAATGCACCTTATTTATTGAATGACCCTCGTGGAAGTCCTAATACAGAAAAATTCAACTTATTTATTGAATGACCCTCGAAGAAGTCCTTATACAGAAAAATTCACCTTATTTATTGAATGACCCTCGAAGAAGTCCTTATACCGAAAAATGCACCTTATTTATTGAATGACCCTCGTGGAAGTCCTAATACAGAAAAATTCAACTTATTATTGAATGACCCTCGAAGAAGTCCTTATACCGAAAAATGCACCTTATTTATTGGACGACACTCATTGAAGTCCTAATACAGAAAAGTTAACTTATTTATTGGACAAGCCCTCGAAGAAGTCTTAACACGAAAAATGCACCTTATTTATTGAATGACCCTCGTGGAAGTCCTAATGAAAAGTTATTGTGTATTGAATGACCCTCGAAGAAGTCCTTATACGAAAAATGCCTTATTTATTGAATGACCCTCGTGGAAGTCCCAATACAGAAAAATTCACCTTATTTATTGAATGACCCTCCAAAGAAGAAGTCCTTATACCAGAAAAATGCGTATTTATTCAAGTTATTCTCATTGAAGTCCTAATACAGAAAAATTCAACTTATTTATTGAATGACCCTCGAAGAAGTCCTTATGAAAAATTCACCTTATTTATTGAATGACCCTCGAAGTCCTTATACCGAAAATGCACTTATTTATTGAATGACCCTCGTGGAGATATAATACAGAAAAATTCAACTTATTTATTGAATGACCCTCGAAAGTCCTTGTCTTGAAAAATTCACCTTATTTATTGAATGACCCTCGAAGAAGTCCTTATACCGAAAAATGCACCTTATTATGTAGACCCTGTTGGAAGTCCTTATACAGAAAAATTCAACTTATTTATTGAATGACCCTGGAAAGTCCTTCTACGGAAAAATTCAACTTATTTGTAGAATGACCCTCATTGAAGTCCTTATGAAGAAAAATTCACCTTATTTAATTGAATGACCCTCGAAGAGATCCTTATACCGAAAAATGCACCTTATTTATTGAACCATTCCTCGTGGAAGTCTTCATCTGAAAAATTTCAACTTATTTATTGGACATTCTAGTGAAAGGAGAATCTTATTGGAAAATTCGCCTCATTATTGAATGACCCTAGTGAGGAAATTCTCCTTTGAGAAAAATTCAACTTATTTGTTTCTGAATGACCCTCGTGATCCTTATGCAGAAAAATTACCTCTTGTTATTGAATGGTATAGTGGAAGTCTAATACGGAAAAATTCAACTTATTTATTGAATGACCCTCGAAAGTCCTTATACAGAAAAGTTCAACTTATTTATTGAATGACCCTTGGAAGATATTATTACGAAAAATTCACCTCATTTATTGAATGACCTCGAAGAAGATCATACCGAAAAATGCACCTTATTTGTTGAATGACCCTCGAAGAAGAAGTCCTTATACCGGAAGAAATGCACCTTATTTATTGAATGACCCTCGTGGAAGTCATTATATGAAAAATTCCAACTTATTTATTGAATGACCCTCGTAGAAGTCCTAATACAGAAAAATTCAACTTATTTATTGAATGACCCTCGTGAAGATGCTTATACCGAAAAATTCACCTTATTTATTGAATGACCCTCGAAGAAGTCCTTATACCGAAAAAGATACCTTATTTATTGAATGACCCTCGAAGAAGTCCATTTACCGAAAAAATTCGTATTATTGAATGACCCTCGAAGAAGTCATTATACCGAAAAATTCACCTTATTTATTGAATGACCACTCGAAAGAGAAGTCCATTTACCGAAAAATTCACCTTATTTATTGAATGACCCTCGAAGAATGGTATACCGAAAAATTCACCTTATTTGTTAAGACCCTCGAAGAAGTCATTATACCGAAAAATTCAACTTATTTATTGAGTGACCCTCGTAGAAGTCCTAATACAGAAAAATTCAACTTATTTATTGAATGACCCTCGTGGAAGTCCTTATACCGAAAAATGCACCTTATTTATTGAATGACCCTCGAAGAAGTCCTTATACCGAAAAATGCACCTTATTTATTGAATGACCCTCGTGGAAGTCATTATACCGAAAAATTCAACTTATTTATTGAATGACCCTCGTAGAAGTCCTAATACAGAAAAATTCAACTTATTTATTGAATGACCCTCGTGGAAGTCCTTATACCGAAAAATTCACCTTATTTATTGAATGACCCTCGAAGAAGTCCTTATACCGAAAAATGCACCTTATTTATTGAATGACCCTCGAAGAAGTCCATTTACCGAAAAATTCACCTTATTTATTGAATGACCCTCGAAGAAGTCATTATACCGAAAAATTCACCTTATTTATTGAATGACCCTCGTGGAAGTCCTTATACAGAAAAATGCACCTTATTTATTGAATGACCCTCGAAGAAGTCATTATACCGAAAAATTCACCTTATTTATTGAATGACCCTCGAAGAAGTCCTTATACAAATGCACCTTATTTATTGAATGACCCTCGAAGAAGTCCATTTACCGAAAAATTCACCTTATTTATTGAATGACCCTCAGAAGAAGTCAGTATATAGAAAAATTCACCTTATTTATTGAATGACCCTCGAAGAAGTCATTATACCGAAAAAATTCAACTTATTTATTGAATGACTCTCGTAGAAGTCTAATACAGAAAAATTCAACTTATTTATTGAATGACCCTCGTGGAAGTCCTTCTTGAAAATACTTATTTATTGAATGACCCTCGAAGAAGTCCTTATACCGAAAAATACACCTTATTTATTGAATGACCCTCGAAGAAGTCCATTTACCGAAGAAAATTCACCTTATTTATTGAATGACCCTCCGAAGAAGTCATTATACCAAAATTCACCTTTATTTATTGAATGACCCTCGTGGAGATCATATACAGAAAAATTCAACTTATTTATTGAATGACCCTCGTAGAAGTCTCCATACAGAAAAATTCAACTTATTTATTGAATGACCCTCGTAGAAGTCCTTATACAGAAAATTCACCTCATTTATTGAATGACCCTCGTGGAATCCTTATACCGAAAAGGCACCTTTTATTTTATTGAAATATTCGATGGAAGTCCTAATTAGAAAATTCAACTTATTTATTGAATGACCTCAGAAGAGTACTAACCTTTGAAAAGAACACTTTCTTTTGAATGACGACCTCGTGGAAGTCTAAATATGAAAAATTCAATATGCATTGACCTCGACGTCCTGTACAGGAAAGTTGACTATTTTATTGAATGACCTAAATGAAGTACTTACTGAAAGCGCACTATTATTTATGAATGAACCTCGTTGGAGTCCTATTTACAAGAAAAGTTAACCATTTATTAGACAGTACCTCGAAGTCCTTATCTTGAAAACATTTAATGAAGATGAAACATACTTGTGCACTAACATTGAATGACCTCGTGGGATTTTCACATACAGAAAATTCAACTTATTTATTGAATGACCCTCGAAGAAGTCCTTATACCGAAAAATGCACCTTATTTATTGAATGACCCTCGTGGAAGTCCTAATACAGAAAAATTCAACTTATTTTATTGAATGACCCTCATTGGAGATCCTAATACAGAAAATTCAACTTATTTATTGAATGACCCTCGAAAAGTCCTTATACCGAAAAATGCACCTTATTTATTGAATGACCCTCGAAGAAGTCCTTATACCGAAAAATGCACCTTATTTATTGAATGACCCTCGTGGAAGTCCTAATACTGAAAAATTCAACTTATTTATTGAATGACCCTCGAAAAGTCATATACAGAAAAATTCACCTTATTTGTTGAATGACCCTCGTGGAAGTCCTAATACAGAAAAATTCACCTTATTTATTGAATGACCCTCGTGGAAGTCCTAATACAGAAAAATTCAACTTATTTATTGAATGACCCTCGAAGAAGTCCTTATACCGAAAAATGCACCTTATTTATTGAATGACCCTCGTGGAAGTCCTTATACCGAAAAATGCACCTTATTGAATGACCCTCGTGGAAGTCCTAATACAGAAAATTCAACTTATTTATTGAATGACCCTCGAAGAAGTCCTTATACCGAAAAATGCACCTTATTTATTGAATGACCCTCGTGGAAGTCTAATACAGAAAAATTCAACTTATTTATTGAATGACCCTCGTAGAAGTCCTTATACGAAAATGCATATTGTTGAATGACCCTCGTGGAAGTCCTAATACAGAAATATTCAACTTATTTATTGAATGACCCTCGAAGAAGTCCTTATACAGAAAAATTCACCTTATTTATTGAATGACCCTCGTGGAAGTCCTTATACCGAAAAATGCACCTTATTTATTGAATGACCCTCGTAGAAGTCCTAATACAGAAAAATTCAACTTATTTATTGAATGACCCTCGAAGAAGTCCTTATACCGATAAAAATGCACCTTATTTATTGAATGACCCTCGTGGAAGTCCTAATACAGAAAAATTCAACTTATTTATTGAATGACCCTCGAAGAAGTCCTTATACAGAAAAATTCACCTTTATTTAATTGAACCCTCTGGAAGTCCTAATCAGAAAAATTCATTATTTATTGGAAGACCCTCTAAGTCCTAATACAGAAAAATTCAACCTTATTTATTGAATGACCCTCGTGGAAGTCCTAATACAGAAAAATTCACCTTATTTATTGAATGACCCTCGTGGAAGTCCTAATACAGAAAAATTCAACTTATTTATTGAATGACCCTCGAAGAAGTCCTTATACCGAAAAATGCACCTTATTTATTGAATGACCCTCGTGGAAGTCCTTATACCGAAAAATGCACCTTATTTATTGAATGACCCTCGTGGATGTCCTAATACAGAAAAATTCACCTTATTTATTGAATGACCCTCGCAGAAGTCCTAATACAGAAAAATTCACCTTATTTATTGAATGACCCTCGCAGAAGTCCTAATACAGAAAAATTCAACTTATTTATTGAATGACCCTCGAAGAAGTCCTTATACCGAAAAATGCACCTTATTTATTGAATGACCCTCGTGGAAGTCCTAATACAGAAAAATTCACCTTATTTATTGAATGACCCTCGCAGAAGTCCTAATACAGAAAAATTCAACTTATTTATTGAATGACCCTCGAAGAAGTCCTTATACCGAAAAATGCACCTTATTTATTGAATGACCCTCGTGGATGTCCTAATACAGAAAAATTCAACTTATTTATTGAATGACCCTCGAAGAAGTCCTTATACCGAAAAATGCACCTTATTTATTGAATGACCCTCGAAGAAGTCCTAATACAGAAAAATTCAACTTATTTATTGAATGACCCTCGAAGAAGTCCTTATACCGAAAAATGCACCTTATTTATTGAATGACCCTCGTGGAAGTCCTAATACAGAAAAATTCAACTTATTTATTGAATGACCCTCGAAGAAGTCCTTATACAGAAAAATTCACCTTATTTATTGAATGACCCTCGTGGATGTCCTAATACAGAAAAATTCAACTTATTTATTGAATGACCCTCGTGGAAGTCCTTATACAGAAAAATTCACCTTATTTATTGAATGACCCTCGAAGAAGTCCTTATACAGAAAAATTCAACTTATTTATTGAATGACCCTCGTAGAAGTCCTTATACAGAAAAATTCACCTTATTTATTGAATGACCCTCGTGGAAGTCCTAATACGGAAAAATTCAACTTATTTATTGAATGACCCACGTAGAAGTTCTAATACTGAAAAATTCACCTTATTTACTGAATGACTCTCGTAGAAGTGCTTACGCCGAAAAATTCATCTTATTTATTGAATGATCCTCGTAGAAGTCCTTATACTGAAAAATTCATCTCATCTATTGAATGGCTCTCGTAGAAGTTCTTATACCGAAAAATTCACCTTATTTATTGAATGACCCTCGTAGAAGTCATTATACCGAAAAATTCATCTCATTTATTGAATGACCCACGTAGAAGTTCTGATACCGAAAAATTCACCTTATTTACTGAATGATCCTCGTAGAAGTCCTAATACTGAAAAATTCACCTTATTTACTGAATGACCCTCGTAGAAGTCCTAATACTGAAAAATTCACCTTATTTACTGAATGACCCTCGTAGAAGTCCTAATACTGAAAAATTCACCTTATTTACTGAATGACCCTCGTAGAAGTGCTTACGCCGAAAAATTCATCTTATTTATTGAATGATCCTCGTAGAAGTCCTTATAACGAAAAATTCATCTCATCTATTGAATGGCTCTCGTAGAACTTCTTATACCGAAAAATTCACCTCATTTATTGAATGACCCTCGTGGAAGTCCTTATACCGAAAAATTCACCTCATTTATTGAATGACCCTCGTAGAAGTCCTTATACCGAAAAATTCATCTCATCTACTGAATGGCTCTCGTAAAAGTTCTTATACCGAAAAATTCACCTTATTTATTGAATGACCCTCGTAGAAGTCCTTATACCGAAAAATTCACTTTATTTATTGAATGACCCTCGTAGAAGTCATTATACCGAAATATTCACCTTATTTATTGAATGACCCTCGTAGAAGTCCTTATACCGAAAAATTCATCTCATTTATTGAATGACCCACGTAGAAGTTCTGATACCGAAAAATTCACCTTATTTACTGAATGACCCTCGTAGAAGTCCTAATACTGAAAAATTCACCTTATTTACTGAATGACCCTCGTAGAAGTCCTAATACTGAAAAATTCACCTTATTTACTGAATGACCCTCGTAGAAGTGCTTACGCCGAAAAATTCATCTTATTTATTGAATGATCCTCGTAGAAGTCCTTATACCGAAAAATTCATCTCATCTATTGAATGGCTCTCGTAGAAGTTCTTATACCGAAAAATTCACCTTATTTATTGAATGACCCTCGTAGAAGTCCTTATACCGAAAAATTCACTTTATTTATTGAATGACCCTCGTAGAAGTTCTTATACCGAAAAATTCACCTTATTTACTGAATGATCCTCGTAGAAGTCCTAATACTGAAAAATTCACCTTATTTACTGAATGACCCTCGTAGAAGTGCTTACGCCGAAAAATTCATCTTATTTATTGAATGATCCTCGTAGAAGTCCTTATACCGAAAAATTCATCTTATTTATTGAATGACTCAGTGGATCAGTTTATTATTTCATAACAAAAAAAAACCGATACCCACTTTATGCCCAGTTTTTATGCATTGTTTTTTACTATTATTGAGTGGCCAGTAGGGATGTGTGTTGCGGAGCAGTGGATATCGGCTCAGAATGAGATCTCGGAGAACTGTTCGAATTCGAGTTGAATTTGATGCATTCACTTATGATCTTTAACCAGACTGTGTTCTATAGTCTTGGTTGGCAACCAGAGTACCGCGGAAAGTAATGGCTACCTCCTGCGAAAAAATCTTCTCATCGAAGCGTGTATCACGTATGGCACATGTGTGACTGGATATAATAGTTGGAAACATAATTAAAGCTTCTACTGGTCATAAAATGGAGGATCGGTTTTCTATTGTTATGAAGTAATAAACAGATCCCCCTCTAATTACTACTCATTAATATAATAATATATATGATCCATCTCTTCTCCCTTTAGATATGAGTTAAATAGGCAAACAGATTAGGTTCTATAGCCTTGGTTGGCAACCAGTCTACCGCAGAAAGTCATGGCAACCTACTGCGGGAAAATCTTCTGCCCTGTCAGTCATTTCTCTTTCAAAACGTGATTGCCCAAGTATCTGTCACATATGGAATTTAACTCACTGACTGGATATAATAGTTGGAAACATCATTAAAGCTTCTACTGGTCATAAAATGGGGGATCGGTTGTCTATTGTTATGTTGTAATAAACTGATCCCCCACTAATTAATACTCATACATATAATAATATAATATGATCCATCTCTTCTCCCTCTAGATATGAGTTAAATAGGCCAAAATAGGCAAAAATTAATTCCGTTTCAGATAGCATTGGTAATGACGCATGAATGTCAAATTCTATTGAACAAAAAGATTGGGGTCGGTTTTCTACTGTTATTAAATACTAGCAGTATAACCTGGCGTTGCTCGGGTGTAATGAAAGCTTAAAAACTAATCCATGATCCTGGAGCTCAGACTCTTTGGACGTTGGCACGAAAGACTAAAAAGCAATAGTTGTTTCCAGTTAAAGCGAAACCGTAGACTGAAAAAAAATGAATGGATGTAAGTCAAAATTTGATTTCCTGGTATCGATATCAAATAAGTTTTTTTTCGTCGTAAACTGAATTTTGAAGACTAAATAAGTCCTCTGAGTAAATAGTATCATTGCTGAGACTAAGAACTACAATTATACCTACTTAAAGCCAAACCCGAAGCAAAAACTAAAATAGAAGGGCTGAAAAATATACAGACATACAGGCAGATAAACAGACACAAACATTTTGCCTAATATGTATATATATATATTAACGATTTTCTGCACTATTGTAAGAACTGCAACCTTGAAACAACTGAATATCGTTTCTTAAGTCTTTGTCTATGAGTCTATCAAATTTGATTAAAATCGGACCACTCATTCTATAACCCAATTTTTTTTATTACCGATTTTCGAATTTATCGGCGGTACCTCGACACAAAACCTAGCTAAGAACACTCGCAGACGCTTATCGTACAACTGTGTAAATTTTCAAGAAAATCGGTTCAGCCGTTTCGTAGTCTATAGGTAACGGACACACACACATAGGCACAGACACAGACACACACAGAGACAAAGTTCTATTTATAAATAAGTTTAGATCAAACTTCTTTCCTTGAATTACTTCTTTGACTTCTTCTTCTTTGCCCTTTGTCCCCTCAGGACGTGGGCGATCAAGGCTCTCCACTATTTGAGAAAATCGAAAGAAAATCACGGCACATATTTAATGGGCACAGACATGGTATCCGACCCAACAGTGCGACATCAACTGCACTTGCGGAATAATTTATTACGAACTACTGCAATATAGATGAACACCTTAAGATTTGTTATGGTACCCTCCTACGAGAAATGGACTCTTCCTTTTGATATATATTAAACTAGCGTCATAACCCGACGTTGTCCGTGACACTCAGAACATTTAAGTAGTAGGAGAAGATGCAAGACACCTTCCGCCATTGCAGAATCCCATTGATTGTCGTCTTCCCGTAAACAGCGTTTGAAGCAGGCTTCCCTTCAGTAATTATAATGTTTATAATATTACATGGATAAATTCCTTTAAAACTTGGTTATATAACAAAATAATTATATAAAAAAATGTTGTTTAAAAATTGTCAAAAAATTCCATTAAAAAAATCTATTTTCTTGCGTAAACATGATTTGATGTTTTGAGTGACATTGTAAACAAAATTGCGCTTGTTTTTGTTTCAAAATTACGGGGGAAAATTTTTACATTTTTTGTTGACTAAATGAATTTAACATAAAAACAAAAAATTATTTATTTTGTTTTGCTAAAATTAGAAATATAAAAACTATAACACTCTCAGTTCAGAAATTTTCGAAGAATATTTAAAAATGTAGACATTTAATTTTAGGAGGAAAAGTTACATTAATGCTACACGAATTACAGACAGTTGATTTCCTGCAAGAAATATAAAGCGAAAAAAATTTTTTTCTTAAGTTTATTTTCTGAGATATGAAATATTAAATCTGAAATACTTAAATAATTAATTTAACCATTGGCACTTTTTTTACATATTTTGTTTGGTTTTTGTTTGAAAAAACACTTTTTTAAAAATATTTCTTTTGTTTCAAAATTACGGGGGAAAACATTCACATTTTTTTGTTTGCCAAATGAATTTTTAAAACGTCGGAATAAAAATTAAATATAAAAGCTCATATTTTTTTTTTAATAAAAAATGTTTTAGTCGAGTTTGACACGTATGATTTGATTTCTGTGACGTAATTCAGCAACTATCTTAGATCTTAGATGTTTTACAGAGCAAATATAAACAATTCATTGGCCAAAAAGTGCGAAAGGGAAAATTGCTGAACTTAAACTCAAAAAGTATGTGTCGATCTGGCTTCCCTGTAGATATGTGTCCCTAGAAAGTTTGAATGGCGTAGCTTAAAAACTGTAGGCGTGCAAAGAGAACAGTCACACACAGACTCACAGATTGCCTTTTATATATATAGATTACCTGCGTGGCTTCTAGAGAGCAATTATAGAGTAGTCATGTTAGCAGTCAAGTACAGCAGTTAACCTTTTGTTGCATATTGGTTACAATTGTAACCATTCTCTAACTTTTGTTGCATATTGGTTGCAATTGTAACCAATATGCAACAAAGGGTTAACGACAGCTATTAGTTAGGCAACGTAATAATACCTTCGGACTTACTTATTCATATATTACTTATTTCCTTATTATTAACGCTTCTTTAAATATCTCGTTTCTTATTATACTAATACATCTTTTGAACCTACCTTCTTGTTCCGTGTCTTACTTCCGGCACAAACCGGTCACTACAACTTTGCGGCGAAGTTTCGCCACAACTCCACAA
Source organism: Ascarosepion bandense (assembly GCA_037127315.1). NCBI lineage: Eukaryota > Metazoa > Mollusca > Cephalopoda > Sepiida > Sepiidae > Ascarosepion > Ascarosepion bandense. Next base: position 4,032,637 of record JBBBDQ010002242.1, read on the forward strand.
CAAATTGGCTCTGAAGATCTACAACAATAATTAAAGGTACACTTTAGAAGCAACCAGAAACCCAATCATAAACAGGAAGCAAAGGATAAATCTCTACTTTTCAAAAAAACAAGGAGGTGTGTGAACCGGGCGATAAAAGAACCTAGTCACTCCGATCGAGGAAAAATAAATATCAAATGAATTTTTTTGAGTGTAGGCCAAGATGTTAGAAGTATCAATTTGAAGTAGACATTATAAGAAACCGGAAATCCAATTCTAAATAGGAAGCAAGGGACAAACCTCTACTCCTGTTCAAAAGACCGTGGAGGATTATAAAAACAAGAAAATTATATACACAAATAGAAGAAAAAATAAATTAAATATGTTTAGAGTTTAGTCAGAAGTATCTGTTTGAAGTAGACTTTGTAAGAAGCCTGAAACCAAATCTTCAATAGGAAAATAAAGAGAAAATAAAGTGCATCTGATATACCGAGAAAATAAAACGCGTCTTATATATTAAACAAATAAAGCGCATCTTATATAACGAGAAAATAAGGCGCGTCTTATTTGTGAAGAGAATAAAGCGCGTCTTATATACCGAGAAAATAAAACGCGTTTTGTATACCGAGAAAATAAAGCGTGTCTTAAATGCTTGCAGAATAAAACGCGTCTTATAAACCGAGAAAATAAAGTGCGTCTTATATACAGAGAAAACAAGGGCGCGTCTTATCATTTGCGCCTTATATACTGAAAAATAAAGCGCGTCTTATATATTGAGAAAATAAAGCGCCTCTTATATAGAGAGGAAATAAAGCGCATCTTATATACCAAAAAAAATAAAGAGCGTCTTTTTACCGAGAAAGTAAGGCGCGTCTTATCTGTTGAGAGAATATAGCGTGTCTTATATAACGAGAAAATATAGTGCGCTTTATATACTGAAAAATAAAGCGCGTCTTATATATTGAGAAAATAAAGCGCCTCTTATACAGAGAGAAAATAAAGCGCATCTTAAATAATCAGAGCTAGTCCTCATATAAACTCTTAGGGAAAAAATGCGAATAACGTAATTAGACTTTATTTTTTGTATTTTTCTCTTGAGTCGGTAAAAGGAGAGTCTTGTTTACTCAATGCTTGCTCAGTTTTTCGAGCCCAAGATGAATTTTATTAAAAATCCAAGAAAATTTACCTGCAGCAAATGTTTTTTTTTTTTTTTTCGAAATGAGAACAAATATGGCGGCACACATGAGGAGGAATCAATTTGCCGTCAGGTGACAAGTGAAAAAGAGTCATATTTAAACAGCTGTTAAGGGATTTTTCTACAGCATTGGTTGTAGGGTCACTTAGTCCAGTGGGGAAGTGATCGTGGGGGAAAATTCGATTCACAAACAAGAAGGAAAACGTTTACCTTTCTATTACTGCGTTTGCCATCAGAAGAATTATCGATTACTTAAAAGTGTTGGGCCGGTTCGTCAGCGCGATGGGGCTTTCCTTCAATTTCGACTTTTATTTTCACATTTTTCCTTTCTTTTCCTTGAGGCGGACGTACTAGAAATATATTATTCGTTTCATTTATATACTATTTGGAGATATGACCACTGTCTTTTCTTTCTGTCTGTCTTGCTTTCCTCCTTTCTTGTTTATCTAATTTTTCTTTCTTTCATTTTTTTAATTTCTTTCTTTTTAATTTTCCTTTTGATCTAAGATTTGTTTATTTATTTCCAATTAAATATTTCTTTCTTTCTTTCTTTCTTTTTTTTCTAGCATTTTTCTTCCTTTCCGATGTAACATTTCATTTTTTCCTTTTTCTTTTCTTTCTTTTTTTTCTTTCTCCTCTAACATTTCTTTATTTCCTCCTTTCTTGCTTTTTGTCTGTGTGTCTTTTCTAAAATTTCTTTCTTTCTTTCTTGCTTTCTTTCTTTCTTTCTTTCTCATTTAACATTTCTTTCTTTCTTTCTTTCTTTCTTTCTTATATAGCTTTTATTTCTCTTTCTTTCTTTCTTATATAACTTTTTTTCTTTTTCTTTCTTGTCATTTAACACTTCTTTCTTACTTTCTGTCTGTATGTCTTATCTAACATTTGTTTGTTTGTTTGTTTGTTTGTTTGTTTCTTTCTTTCTTTCTTTCTTCTTCTCTTTTTCTTTCTTTTTTTCTTTCTTTCTTTCTTTGGCATTTAACATTTCTTTCTTACGTTCTTGCTTTTTGTCTTATCTAACATTTATTTCTTTTTTCTTTCTCTCTTTTTCTTTCTTTCTTTCTTTCTTTCTTATATAACTTTTCTTTCTTTTTCTTTCTTGTCATTTAACACTTCTTTCTTACTTTCTGTCTATCTTATCTAACATTTCTTTCTCTCTCTCTTTCTTTCTTTCTTTCTTTGGCATTTAGCATTTCTTTCTTACGTTCTTGCTTTTTGTCTGTCTGTCTTATCTAACATTTATTTATTTTTCCTTTCTCTCTTTTTCTTTCTTTCTTTCTTTCTTTCATTCTTTCTTTCTTTCTTTCTTTCTTTCTTTCTTTCTCATAATATCTTCAACATTATCGTCATTTCTTCATTTTAATTCCAAACAATAAAAGAAAGTAAAACGGACGCGAGCGGAAAATGTCACCGGCAACTAAGAGATGACTAATAACATTGATGGAAGCCCAAACATGCTCCGAGTTGTTTTTTCTTGATTTGCACGTCCACCTGAAAAATGCACCCTTTTCCCCTTTTGCGAATAATTAAAGGAATGCTTCATAAACTGCTATCGACGTAGAGAAAGCCTTATGGCCTCTTCGCTAAAAGCATTAACGAACAGAAGAGAAAACTATCTTTGGCTTTTTTTTTTCCTATTTAGTGGTCAGGAAACCTGCTCTTGAACAGATGGCTGACCAGAGGCATCTGGAAAGAAAAAAACATTCGCAATAAGACATATTCCATTATGGTTATTACTTATTTTAGTTAAACGTGTGGCAAAATATTAAGGGCAGGATTCGGAAAAGAAATATGTCAGAATTTTCACTGAAATTTCATCACGCAGCGGATATAAAAAGCAATTAGAGAAATTTAGAGGAAATTATTTTTACTTGGCGACTTATATCAAATTTGGCTCCATGAATATATTGTAGATTAAAGTAATAATTAAAGTAGCAATTTTTAATACATCTATCTAAATTTTATTCCTTCTGATGATTACATATATAGTGACATAGCAAATACTAAAAGCATATCTAGAAATTCATTGGAAATGATTTTACTATAGGAATGCATTGCAAATTATTTACTAGCCATTTATGTAAGCTGTCTTATCACTGATAGGATTTATTAAACAAATCCATCCAAACTTTCATTCCCTCTAATGATTACATATATAGTGACATAGCAAATACTAAAAGCATATCTAGAAATTCATTGGAAATGATTTTACTATAGGAATGCATTGCAAATTATTTACTAGCCATTTATGTAAGCTGTCTTATCACTGATAGGATTTATTAAACAAATCCATCCAAACTTTCATTCCCTCTAATGATTACATATATAGTGACATAGCAAATACTAAAAGCATATCTAGAAATTCATTGGAAATGATTTTACTATAGGAATGCATTGCAAATTATTTACTAGCCATTTATGTAAGCTGTCTTATCACTGATAGGATTTAGCAACTAAGTCTCACTCTTTTACTGTGAAACCAATAAAATGTAAATGAAAATTCTACTCCAACAGCTTCTTTTCTCGCACTTCCCGCCAGTGGAATTCCCTTCCGCATACTTTCTTTCCCGACAGCTACACTTTTCAATAATTTAAAATGTAAAGTCAACAGTCATGTCCTATCTCACTAACCTGCATCCTCTCTCTCATGCTCCTTTCTCCGTCCACTCCACTCTCATCAGTATTTTCATCCTTCTCTTAACCACTTCCTGACATCCCCTATAACCCTCACTCTTTCTCATAACTTTCCTCCTATGTAACCCCCTGCACAACAGTGACAGTAAAATGCCTTGCTTGGGGTGATATGATTATAAAAAAAAATTCTATGCTATTACAATGTGGATATAAAGTAGGGGATCAAATCTACATTACAATCAATATATAAACTGATCACTCACTTTATGGCCATAGTCATCCTTCTCTTACCCACTTCATTACACTTCCTATAATCTGTCAGTCTTTCTCATAACTTTCCTCCTATGTAACCCCCTGCACAACAGTGGCAGTAAAATGCCTTACTTGGGGCGATATGATTATAAAAAAAAATTCTATACTATTATAATGCGGATATAAAGTGGGGGATCAAATCTACATTACAATCAATATATAAACTGATCAGTCACTTTATGGCCATAGTCATCCTTCTCTTACCCACTTCCTGACACCCCCTATAATCTGTCACTCTTTCTCATAACTTTCCTTCTATGTAACCCCCTGCCAAACAGTGGCAGTAAAATGCCTTGCTTGGGGCGATATGATTATTAAAAAAAATCCTTTGAATTAGATTTTTTTTCATTTCGTCATCTAATTACCTCTAATATATATCCATCATACATATACACGCACACATGCACTCACACACACATGCACTCACACACACATGCACTCACACACACATGCACACACATATTTCGTGTACGATGGATGAATTGTCGTCTAAATTACACTTTTAACAGATATATTTACCAAAAATTACACAAAAGTATTTTGAAATACTAAAGAGTAAATGCATTCAATAAAACCAATGCCTCAATATGGCTTCAGAATTTTCTGCAAATCTTCTTAAAGGTCTCTTTGTTTAAGTTGATGAATGCTGCCATAATCCTTGCCTTTAGTTCATTTTTGCTGCCACAAGAAGTTTTGTTGGTATGTCAGGCAGTTAAGTGCCATATGTGATAAACGCTTGGGCTATCGTGTCTCGAAAGAGACATGACTGATTTGGCTTAAGATTTTCCTGCAGTAGGTTGCCATAGACTGCGGTAGACGGGTTGCCGACCAAGAATATAGAACCCAATCTATCCTGCTATTAAGATAGACTAAACTATCGCCCAGTTCACACTCCACTCACGTCTATTGAACAGGTGAAGAGGCTCATCCCTTGTTCCCTGTTTAGGATGTGATTTCCATTCTCTCTATTCCAATCTTTTCACTCTTTTCTCTTTTTTTTTTCAATTGAGTGAAAAGATAGGAAAAGAGAAAGCCGGAAACCACATCCTAATCGGGGAACAAGGGATGAGCCTCTACGCCTGTTCAATAGATATGGGTGGAGTGTGAACCGGGCGATAGTTCAGTCTATCTACTCCAATTGAAAGAAAAAATAAGGAAAAGTGAAGAGATTGGAAAAGAGAAAGCCGGAAACCACATCCTAAACAGGGAACAAGGGATGAGCCTCTACACCTGTTCAATAGACGTGGGTGGAGTGTGAACCGGGCGATAGTTCAGTCTATCTACTCCAATTGAAAAAAAATAAGGAAAAGTGAAGAGATTGGAAAAGAGAAAGCCGGAAACCACATCCTAAAAAGGGAACAAGGGATGAGCCTCTACGCCTGTTCAATAGACAAATTGAGGATGAAATTACATACATACACATACATACATACAAATATATATAAATATATTTTTTAAACATATACTGTTAAATATAAGAGACAATGAATGTCTATTATGTTTAATCATGAGCCGTTCTAAACATCGTATTTTGGCTTTAATTTCAGGTGAAAACAAATCCAAAAATTCTCCAACATTTGGATGATTTTTATTAAGTTGGTTCTAAGCTTTCAGCTCACATGAGCCATCTTCAGAGAGGTTATAAGGACGAAAGCTTAGAACCAACTTAAAAGATTTTCCAAATGTTGAGAATTTTTGTCTTTATTTTCAACTGAAATTTAAGCCAAAATAAGATGTTTAGAACGGCTTATGATTAAACGTAGACATTCATTGTCTCTTATATTTATATGTTAAGAAAATTATTTGCTGCCTTGATACACTATATATATATATATATATATATATATATATATATATATATATATATACTGTGCAAAAGTATTAGGACAAGAACTATTTTATCTTTTATGAGGCATATTGACAGAAAATAAACAATTTAATTAAAGTAATTTTATTTGATTTGCTCAACAAATCTTTAACAAGAAAAATACTTGTTACAAAATAAATTTAATATTTAATATAATAGCCTTTTGCTTTAATCATAGCCTTCATCCTGTCAGGCATTGACATCACAAGGTTCTTCAATGTATCTAATGGTATCTGCAGCTAAACAGCTTGGATATGGAGTTATTATTTAGATTATTTACATGTGAATTATTGTCCTCATATTTGCTGTTGTTATTAAAATGTTTTGGCTGTTGTGTTCTCCAACCTTCATCAGGTGCATATTAATCCAAATAATCTTTATTTAATCTATGGTGAATGACTGTTCTTGTAGGACACTATTCTAATGGTTTATGAATTTTGTCATATAGTAATTGTGTGTTCACTCCCTGGGCTGAGCCATGTATACTTAGACTCTGTGGAAACAGGGCAAGCAGTAAGTAGTCAGTCAGTCAGTTAAGTGCCATACGTGATACACGCTTGGGCGATCATGTCTCTTTCGAGACATGACTGACTGGGCAGAAGATTATCCCGCAGTAGGTTGCCATTGCTTTCTGCTGTAGACTGGTTGCCGACCAAGGCTATAGAACCCAATCTGTCCTGTTATTTAACCCATAACTGGAAGGAAGAGACGGATTAATACCTTTCCTAAGGGTATTTGCGCGTAAGTGAATGCAATGGATTCAACTGGAATTCGAACTCGGCTCCCCCGATTTTTTCGTTCCGAGCCGATATCCAATGTACCACAACGCACATATAAAACCTGAATGAGATATCCCTATATTATTTCAGTAGACATACACCTGATGAAGGCAAGATAGCACAACAGCCAAATTGTTGTGATAAAAACAACAAAAATGAGGACAATCATCCGCATGTAAATAGTGTAAATAATATATATATATATATACACACAGTACTGTGCAAAAGTATTAGGACAAGAACTATTTTATCTTTTATGAGGCTTATTGAAAGAAAATAAACAATTTAATGAAAGTAATTTTTATTTGATTTACTTAACAAATGCTTTATAAAGAAAAAATACTTGTTACAAAATAAATTTAATATTTATTATCATAGCCTTTTGCTTTGATCACAGCCTTTATTCTGTCAGGCATTGACATCACAAGCTTCTTTAATGTATCAGGCAGTTTGTATTTGTTATCAAAGTGTGTCTTTCGAAGTAACATTAAATTCATCAATTTTTTATCCAAAATATGCCATAGATGTTCAGTAGGATTGAGACCCGGGCTTTGTGGGGAGCCAATTCAAATTCCGAAATCTTCCTTCCTCTTCCTTTTTAGTTAAATAATTCTTAGAAAGGTTTGAAGTATGTTTAGGTTCATTGTCTTGTTGATAAATAAAAGCATGTTCTATTAAACGCTATTGTGTTCCATCTGGAATATTATGGCGGATAAGAATCTGGTGATACATGTTCTTTATCCATCTTTCCATCAATTTTCTTCATGTCTCCAACACCCTGGCCACTAAAGCATCCACAAACAAGAATATTTCCACTTCCATGCTTCATTGTTGGCGCCATGCATTTTGCAAGGTACCTTTCATTTGATCTCCGTCTAACATTCTGTCTCCTTTTAGAGCCAAAATGTTCAAATTTTGACTCGACGGTCCAGAGTACTTTCGTCCACTGATCTACCGTCCAATCTAAATTCTAAGTGCTTTCTTACGTTTAATTCACGCAACAATGGTTTCCTAACCGCTACCCTCCAATACAATCCATTTTCACAAAGCCTTCTGGTAACGGTGGACCTAGAAACCTGTTCCTGTTTAGGAAGCAGTTTGTTGCACTCGTCCCTTAATTCACGGGCTGTCTTCTTCCGGTTTCTCAGGTTAGCTAATCGTTGATATTTAACCTTTTTATCAGATAGTTTCTTTGGTCGTCCATTCCTCTTCTTTGTTTCAAAGTTCTCAGTTTTTGTTTTTTTTTCTATCCAGGGTGTATTTCACTGTATTTGGGGAACATTTGATGTTAGCTGCAATCCTTCTAAGCGTCCTTCCCAACGTTTCTTCTGCTCCTTTCTGCAATTGTTAGCTCTGCTACCTTTGGCATTGTTAAGAGCCATACGTAATACACGCTTGGGCGATCATGTCTCCAAAGAGACATGACTGACTGGGCAGAAGATTATCCCGCAGTAGGTTGCCATTGCTTTCTGCGGTAGACTGGTTGCCAACCAAGGCCATAGAACCCAATCCGTCCTGTTATTTGACCCATAACTGGAGAGAATAGACGGATTAATACCTTTCCCAAGGGTATTTGCGCGTATATGGGCTGCTTAAAAAATAAATCATTTGCCACCCCACAACCAAAAAAAAAAGATGACTTGTATGAACTACTCGAGGTCAGACAGCTAACTATTATTAAAATAAAGTTTTAAAATGAATCTTTAAACTATGTTGACATTATTTACAGCCCAGTTTGAGATGAGGGAATAAAAAAAAAATTTAGTCATATAATGAGTAATTCCAAAATAACTTGTTTAATAGAAAATAAGAAAAAAAAATATAACTTCTTTTTAATACATTTCTTTTACACCTAGTTTTAAATAATCAATATTTATTAGCAATTTACTTGGTTTTTCACCCTGTATTTGAATTTCAGTGAGGTTTTTTAGGAAAATCACTCCTGTCCTAATACTTTTGTACACTACCGGTAGTGTGCAAAAGTGTTAGGACAGGGGTGATTTTAAACTTTATTTTGATGCCGCATAAAAGATATTTTTTATCATCTCACCCCAAGCAAGGCATTCTACTGCTACTGTTGCACAGGGGGTTACATAGGGGAAAGTGATGAGAAAAAGGGGTTAGTTATAAGAAATGTCAGAAGGACGGTGATAGATGTATGAGGATACCGAAGATTGGGTTGGAGTAGATGAAAAAAGAGCTTGTGAGAATGGATGCGAGTTAGTGTGATAGGAGATGACTATTGACCTTACATTTAAATTCCTGGAGATTGTAGCTGTCGGGGAAGCAAGTATATGGAAGGGAATTCCACAGGCGGAAAGTGCGTGAAAAGAAGCTGTTAGAGTAGAAATTGCGGTTACATTTTATCGGTTTCACTGTAAAAGGGTGGGACCTAGTTGCCAATCCAGCAGCTCGTGTAAATTCATACCTAGGAGGCACCAGTGATCTAATTCCATTGGAGCAGAAACCGTTAAAGTATTTGTAGAAGAGGCACAGGGAAGCCACGTCACGCCGGTGAGAGAGCGACTGCAGTCGAGCTGCCAAGTCGGGATCGATCACATTACGGATTCTCCGTTGGATTTTGTCAAGAACCCCTAGGTGAATAGCAGGGGCACCCGATCAGATATGGCAGCAGTATTCAATACACGGGGGGATGGTAGATTTATATATGTGCAGGATGGACTCAGACAGGAAAAACTTCCTGGCCCTGCACAGTGAACCAACCTTCTTAGCAGCGGATTTAGCAATGGATTCGATATAGTCATTCCACTTGAGGTCCGCTGAGAGTGTGAGGCCAAGGAGGCGTAGTGTTTTACTCTCAGAGAGGCTAGCCTCTTACATGCTAAGGGTTGGGGGTGTAGATAGTTCTTTCCTAATACTTTTGCACAGTACTGTAGATATAATGTATGTGTTCGTCCATGATTACAATTCTTTCACCCTTGTCGGAAGAAGATATGTGTATATTATTGTTGTTTTTTAACATTTCTTAAGTATCTTCGAGGAATTGATATGTGGTTCGGCTTTTTGTACGAGGCTGTGATTATACCTTGGATATACCCTTTGGCAAAATGAGAGTCGTTGTTGTGGTGTCGTATTTTTGTAGTCTGGTGGCAAATTTTTGACCGTAGCTGATGGTTTTTAGTTGTATATCCGATAGATTGAATTTGGATGAGTTGGTAACCAGGTCCTTTCTGCCGATCCTGGACCGTTTGTTATAAGAAAATAATTCCCCAATACTCATGCCGACACGTCAAGACGTTACACCGTATTTTCCCCACTTATTCCTGCGGATTTCTGATATATATATATATATATATATATATATATACTGTAACTAAGTTGTTGAACTCGTAGGTTTTTAACCTTTTGTTCACGCATTTACTTTTATAAAGAGTGCTCGATACAAATGTAGAGCGTTATACTGTAATGGTTGTTACAATGTTTTTTAAATTCATAGTATCACTCATATCACTTTTTATAAATTCATAGTATCATTTATAAAAAAATTTATAAAAACATTGTAACAACCATTACAGCATATATATATATATATATATATATATATATATATATATAATGAATTATTTTATTTTTGGACATTATTTTTACCGATACTCGTATTTAAGTAGATATTCTGTTTTTAATTAAACAGTATTTTATATTTAAAAAAATATCGGTAAAAAATAATGTCCAAAAATAATTCATTACAAATTGTCGGTTGCTTATAACCAAGTTTCGTTAAATATATATATATATATATATATATATATATATATATATATATATATATCTGAGTGGGTATAGAACGAAGAATTCTTTTCACGTCTAAAACATTAATTTAAAACAGTGCTCGATATATAATTTTCTATATAGAGCTGTGAATATTTATTATAAATTATATTTTAGAACATGTACATAACTTCTCTATATATAATCGCTACGAAGGCCCGTCCGTTTCAGCATTGGGTCACCAATGCCTCTTCAGGCGAAATGGAAGGTACCGGAAATCCTTTTCCTTTATATTTATTTAGTTTTGTTATGGGTGTTATATATATATATATATGTATAGCCTTTGAGATTTCACTCGCCCGATCGACTGAGTAGATTAAAAACTTAATTGGGCGATTAGAATTAATTGCTTTACTCGGCCGCGGTCGATTAAAGACCTTGTGGGTATTTGTGTCTTCTCAGAGTGTAGTTCGTAGCCGAATTAATAACCACTCCGCCAGCTGCTACTCGTAGAACCCGGAACACTGCTTCACCAGGGACTCCGTTTCCTGCGCACCGTAAGCAAACCGCTGTCTCCCAAACACCGGTGTAGCCTTCTCGAGTCGTAAATAGCAAAAAGTGACCCGAAACAGAAGTAGGCTCTTTTTATGTGTTTTTTGGTCTCGTAATTTCCCACTCTCCGAGAGCCTCACTTTCACCAATGACGCATGCGCCGTGTCATTCGAAAAACTGCCTCGCATGAGCTCGCCTCGCGGTTCCATTACGTCTACGAACGCACGTGCAAACAAACCGCCTTCTTTTGCTTCGGCGAGGTAAGTCTCCACCACACTCCCCCCTGATCTCATCATCACAAAAAGTGCATTCGGGAGCGGGTCTCTTCTGGCGGGTGCTCCTTCGGAGGGGTACGACACAAGGTTCGTCCTCAGATGGGCTGTCACCTGAGGTTTCGTCATGCACGTCAGCATCCGCTGTTAGTGGACCATCGGAGCCATCACTTGGTTGACCTGACCCCAAGTAAATAAATCGCTCACTCTCTTCTGTGTCGGTTTCATCGCCCGACGATGCATATGGTCCTGAAAATGGCCGTAGGTCTTTGACATGGCGTGGTACCCCATCAATTCGCACTGTCAGTGGGCTGACAATTTCGGTTACCCGCCCGGTCCTGAACTTGGTTGTGCATTTGCCGTGCGGATTTTTGACCCAGACAACGTCACCTTCTTCATATCTCCCTCCGATAATCTGTGGTTCTGGTGGGGGTTTGGCTTCAATGCCTTTTACTCTGACGTGGTAATTATGCAGCACGTCAGCCGGTGCCGTGGAAGGTGAGACATCGTCCTTTGGCGTGACATTATACCAATAAACGGCCTCCAACGCGGAACAACCCTTCCTTGCTGCGATGGTCTTAATGCTCCTGTGGCTGCGCTCCACAATTCCATTACCAGCCGGTGAATATGCGCATCGGAATCTTAACTGCACACCCCAGCTGTTTGCAAACTCTTTAAAGTGTCTGCAAGTGAACGCAGGGTCATTGTCAGTCAATATCTCGGTTGGTGGGCCCCGTTCAAAGAAAATCATCTTCAACTGGTGAATGACACTATGTGCATCTTGTCGACGCAATGTCCGCCAAATTGCAAACCTGGAGGGACCGCAATCAATGAGCGTTAAAAAATGCACGCCATTGTAATGGGTTATGTCCATTGCTACTCTACTCCAGTTGTTTTCCACGCTCAATTTTCCCTTTTTCCAATGAACTGGCGCCGGACTGGCAGGCTTCACAGGCTTTGATAACCGATCGCACGATTTCCTTCGACACTAGTGGGTCGATAAGTCTGGCGAAGTATAGGGTTCGTTTCACGCCCGCATGTCCACTTTCTCGGTGGACGTCAACCACCTGACTTTTATTCAGTCGGCACCTCATTGCAGCGCAACTCTCCGGGACTGGCTCTTTTCCCTCCTTATGTAGATTCAACCACTTGCGTGGCACTCTGGTGAGGCAATCTGCGCGATTTTGACAGGATTTCACCAGCGTGACATCCATGGTCAATTTATATTCTTCCATTAATGCCCGCAGTGTTCCTAAGCGTCGTCTCACTAGCATTTCACCAGCCGCCTTAGTGTTCACACGTGCCTTCCCAGTCAAGGTGTCGGATATCCACCGATGTACGCATGCTGAATCGGTGACCAGATGCAACACTGTAGCCTGCCATTGAAGGGCCAGGTTGATGCCTTTGACTGCTGCATCTAATTCAGCCAGATTGATATGCCTGGCATCATTGGTCGGGCGCAACCAACAAGCATCCTCAACGATGCTTCCATTCGCCTCTAACGCCACTCCTGTGGCCACAGAACTTGCATCCACCCAGACCTTCATCTCGTTGCCATTCATGCACCAGTCTCCTCCAACAGGGTCCATTTCACACACTCTGGTCATCGTCTCTTCCAGCATACGAAGCAGATTGGCATTTCTGATTTCCTCGTCCCATCTCTTGGTTACCGCACTTGCTCGGCGCTTGATGAATGCAGTCGCCACCCTTAGCCAGCCACACACGGGGAAGTGGCCCACGAGTTTCCCACAAATGGAAAACACACGTCGACGAGTCACCACGTCGGGAATTTCCGGGATCTGTCCACTCCGCTTCCATCGGAGGGTACCGTTCTCTCCCCACACCTGCAGACCGAGGACCCTAGTTCCGTCTCGTAGCCGTTTTGGGTCTTTACAGACTAGGCCGTAATCTGAGAGGTGCTGTCGAACGCGCGATGCAGAAATCAGGCTCTCATTGATAAAAATGTCGTCAACGTAAGCCGACGTGGCACTTTTGATCACACGATCTTGGGACATTATAGCGTCGACGACAGATTTCATGATGAGTGGTGCCACATTTAGTCCAAACCCCAATCGTGTAAGGCAGAACCGCTTGCCCTTGAAAATAACTGTTTGGAATGGCCACAGCTTCTTGTCAATGTGAATTTGTAGATAGGCATGTCGCAGATCCAAGAGCGACACATCAACTCCTTGCTGTCGCCATTCTCTGAGCTTTTGTGCGCACACTTCGGCATCGGCAGTGAATGCTTCTACAAATCCGTTCAATTCTCGGTAGTCGAGTACCGGCCGGACCTTTTGCTTATGTTCCTGCACGACTGCCATCAAGGGAATTAGACCCTTGGGTGGACCAAGTTCCTCCTCGGGATATGGCAGCAACCATCCGTTACGTTGCCATAGCAAGAGTTCTTTCTCGTACGCATCCCGGGCATGGTCTGGCACAGTGTACTCTTGCACGTTATTTGTCAGCTCGCCGGGCGAGCGACCACTTGCCCATTTCCATGTTGCAGTCCACGCTCTTTGCCTTTCATCGAATGTCACACTGAAATCGGGTTCATCGATAGAAATGGCGGCACATCCATCCAGGTTTCCAAAGTATGCCTCACCAGATTCCGTCAGGCGAACACCTCCTAGCTGTTTGATCGCGTCGATGCCAATAAGCAGGTCAAAACCCAACAATTGTCCATCCACGACCAGGACCTCAATGTTTACGGGCTGAGACTGTTCAACTTCCAATTTTATTCTGCCGTGCCCCCGGCACTTCAAAGTCTTCCCGTCGGCCGTCAGTACTCCTACTTCCTTCTGTCTCCAATGGCGACACACAGCCTTGCTCACCAGCGTCTGTGAGCAGCCGGAATCCACCAGAGCTGTGCACTCTCGCCCATCCACGAGCACTTTTACGGCGGGCAATTTCTTGATTCTCACTTGCTCAGGGAGGAGACTGGCGCTGACGTCTCCCCCCCCCTTGGGCGTTTCCCTGGCATCTTGATGATGTATGTCCAAGTTTATGGCATCTGAAGCATCGGGTTTCACGGTGAGACTTCCGCACTAGACCGTCCGACCTCACTTGGCGTCCCTGCATACAATCCTTCGCCATGTGGTTGGGTCCAGAACACTTGTAGCAAAAAAAGGTCTCACTGCGCGAGTTATCAGGGAGCAACTCTGAATTCGAATGTGTTTTGCCAGTGGATGCAGCGACCGATTCCTTACAGCTTCCGTTGTCGGTCATGATAGCCCGTGCTCGAGTCAAAAGCTGCTCCAATGTCATGGTCTCCATTCTAGACGAGGCACGAAGAAGCTGTCTAACATATTGTGGCAAGCCCGAAACAAACGCACATATCATCCATCGTTCGGGCAACGATCCCTCAACCAGCCGAGCTAAACGATGTAGTTCGGCCAGAAACTCGTCCACTGTTTCTCCCGAGCGAAGTTGCCGAGTAACAAATTGATCGTATGCATCAAATGCATCTGTCGCATACGCGGTCATGAGGGCCCGTTTAATTTGCTCCGCATCCGCTTTCTGTTCCTTGCTGAGCTGCCTGTATACGGCAAGAGCACCGCCTCGGAGGCGTAATGGAAGAATCCGCTCAACTTTGTCCATAGCACAGAGTTCGCAGACCAACTCTGCATTTTCGATCCACTCGACGATTGGCATATCAGTTGCAGCGCCACTGAACTCAGGAATCAACCGGACATCAAAGACTTTGCCGTCCATAATGGAAATCGTAATAGATGCCGAAATAGCTTGTGGGTATTTGTGTCTTCTCAGAGTGTAGTTCGTAGCCGAATTAATAACCACTCCGCCAGCTGCTACTCGTAGAACCCGGAACACTGCTTCACCAGGGACTCCGTTTCCTGCGCACCGTAAGCAAACCGCTGTCTCCCAAACACCGGTGTAGCCTTCTCGAGTCGTAAATAGCAAAAAGTGACCCGAAACAGAAGTAGGCTCTTTTTATGTGTTTTTTGGTCTCGTAATTTCCCACTCTCCGAGAGCCTCACTTTCACCAATGACGCATGCGCCGTGTCATTCGAAAAACTGCCTCGCATGAGCTCGCCTCGCGGTTCCATTACGTCTACGAACGCACGTGCAAACAAACCGCCTTCTTTTGCTTCGGCGAGGTAAGTCTCCACCACAGACCTCGCAATGAAACGTGTCCCTTCAAATATAGAAAACAAATCTGATTCGTTGTACAACCCAAAAGTATGCCATTGACGATTCACAAATTCACAAATTACTTAGAATGACCTACAATGGCATTACTAAACTGTTTGATCTTATGCATGGCCGGTCAGTAAAAACATTCGTTTACTAACGTTTCCAGGGTGAAGATTAAAAACGCTCACAAATTTTTAGAAATTAATTTGGAAAAATATTATCCTTTCGTTTTCTCCCCGGTTACGAAAAGGTTAAACGAACATTTGAAAGCAAGAAAGAAAAAAAATACGCATACTTTTTTCAACCACGCACCGAAAAACAAACTATGCAAGTAAGTAATTTTATTATAGAAAATTTTTGAAATATCAGATTTGTTAATTTTTATCATCCATCAGATAGAGGTTGTAGTCAAACAGAAGAAAGAAACTACGAATTTAGGTACCTCCACTAGATTGCCAAAAAAACAAACAAAAAAAACAGCATATAATGATGTTAAGAGGGTTCAAACTTAATAAAAAAAAAATTTTATCATTAAAATGTTTATGCCATTATTAAGAGGAACGATCAAATTTTGTTGTTATTATTTTTAAAAAATCTTAATCC
This sequence comes from Ascarosepion bandense, assembly GCA_037127315.1. NCBI lineage: Eukaryota > Metazoa > Mollusca > Cephalopoda > Sepiida > Sepiidae > Ascarosepion > Ascarosepion bandense. The sequence continues at coordinate 4,048,708 of JBBBDQ010002242.1, forward strand.
TTTCTAACACGTTCGAAATGTTGATTAAAATTTTATTTTCTGTTTTCTCTCAGCGATTTACGCAATGTTTACGTAAGTCGACTATTAGGAAAATGGAGTCGGTCGAGTAAAATGGTTTGTGGGCGATAAATTTTCCCTCGTTCTCGACCGCCGGACGAGTGATTTCTATTTCACATCTCAAAGGCTATATATATATATATATATATATATATATATGAAAATTTGATTTTAAGCGAGTTCCACCTTCCCTTTTACATGTCTCCTGCCTAATTCTGACAACGAGCACCTTTGATAAGGTGTTGGCCGAAAGGGTCTTAAGGTCTTATGCACATTATGACGTCAATTCTGTTTAAACCCTTTTGTTTCTTCTACGAGTACAAACCTCTCTCTGAGCTATATATATATATATATATATATATATATATAGCTCAGAGGTAGAATCGCCGACTGACGCCAATTCGGTCGGGTATCAATCCTGGGTAAAAGCAATCGGATGTCTAACCGTACTGATGAGCTGTGATACAGCGAAACAGATCTGTTTGCGGATGACTATATCTTATAGGCATCGGCCACACACACACACACACACACACACACACACACACACACATATATATATATATATATATATATAAACATTTTTAACTTACAACTTTTTAGTAGTTGTTCATATATATATATATATATATATATATATATATATTGAGAAGAAAAGTCGGAATATGATAAGACGGTTATTTCTTTTCCAACGACCTGAATGAGATGATGCTCTGCATAATATTCATCGAGCTCTCTATTTTTATCGAATTAGTATTTTACATTAATTGGATAAAATGTTCTGGATTATCCCCTATGTCTTTATGGGTCGGCAATTATCTCTTAAATATTTGATTATAAACAAAATATCTACTTAAATACGAGTATCGATCAAAAATAATGTTCAAACAAATCATTTCAAATTGTCGGTTGTTTATAACCAGTTTCGTTAATATTCGTTAATTTCCGTAATATATATATATATATATATATATATATATATATATATATATATATATACTATAAATTATATTTTAGAACATGTACAAATTTTTTTATCCACTACAAATTGTACATTTTGTTTTGACATTGAAATTACAATGTCTCATCAGATGGTGTGGAAAGGAATGGAAAGCCTCTTTTCTTATATTTGATGAGTTGTTTGTGGGATGTTAGGAGATTATCGATAAGGGGATAAGTCTTGTAAATTGTCCGTTAGAATTTTGAAGAAAGTGGTGTGGGTAGGGAATATAGTTCGTTAATAAAAGTGTCGGAAATTTAGTAGACAGATTTAACATTAGAAGTTGGGTTGTAGATTTTATGGCCTCATGACTGGATTTTGGTCTATATATATAATAATAATAATGATAATAATAATAATAATAATAATGGATTCTCCCGTCGCGTTCAACGTATGAGGGTCCAACCTTTTTCCAGCAAGACAACCACACAGAGATTTGTTTATAGTGGTGAAGGCATTGTGTAGTACCATCCACACTTCTTGGAACTGCTGATAACAAACAATTGGTGCAGATGACTGCCACAAATCGCACGAACAGCAGACCTCAATTATTTAACCCATAATTGGAGGGAACGAACGGATTAATACCTTTCCCAAGGGTACCAGTGCGCAAGTGAATGCAGCGTGCTCGACTGAAATTGGAACTCGGCTCACCGATTTCCCCCTCCAAGCCGACATCCACCGCACCCCAACGCACATCCGTGAATGCTAACAGCACCTGGTATTCCCAAGTGGTCACCCACCTAAGTACTGACCATATTATAGGCATCGGACTTTTACAGTGGGAACGCAGTTATGATAAGATGTTCATATCAAAACAGGTGACAATCAAATACCAAACGACCTCATCTACAGTCAGGTGCACCGCGGTTAAAGAAACCTTGCCAGGCCGTTGCTCACGTACAAAGATCAGCCAAGAAACGAAAGTGAAGCTGTCATTGAACCACATAATGACTCTAAGCTGATGACGCAGGACCGAAAAGAGTGTAACAAGGACTGGACTGTCATGTTTGACATAAACATCTACTGATTATTCTATAAGCTGCTGGACTATATATATATATATATATATAGTCATCCGCAGAAAGATCTGTTTCGCTGTATCACAGCTCATCAATACGGTAAGACATCCGACTGCTTTTAACCCAGGATTGAAACCCGACCGAATTGACGTCAGTCGGCGATTCTACTACTAAGCTATGGGCGCTCGGTATTGTAATTTTGCTATTACAGTGGTTTATAAAAGCATAATATCATTACACAAAATTAAACATTTCATGTTTCAGAACAAAACTGTTCCCCTTCAAGTGATATGTTAAAATAAATGGTGAAAATGATATATTTTTGAAAATAAAAGATGAATTCGTGGTTATTTAGAAAATTAGGGAGTGGTAGTGGGAGGAAATGCTTCAGGTGTGTCAAAATTGTTCAATCAAAATTGAGAATTATGTAACCATGGAGATTTAATATTTGGGTCATGAAAAGAAGCACGATGGCTTTGATCTAAACATGTCACATTTTAATTTTGTCTGGGTAAGATACATAGTGGGACCTTAGATTTTTTAAATGGGTGGACAATAAATTTTAACTGGAGGTTGGATTTTAGGCTTTTGTATTGATGAATAGATGATTTTTTACTACTATCTCATGAGTATAGGACAGAATTTTTAGGTCAGAATTAAGATTAGGCTTTTTTATTGAACAATAGATGATTTTTTAATACTATCTCAGGAGTATAGGACATAGAATTTTTAGGTCAGAATTAAGATTAGGCTTTTTTATTGAACAATAGATGATTTTTTAATACTATCTCATGAGTATAGGACATAGAATTTTTAGGTCAGAATTAAGATTAAATAATTATGGTATACTTACAATGATTAAGTATTGTGTGAGCCATTTATTTTATAATAATAATAATAATAATATCCCGCCCATGAACACGGATCAGGCTTCTCTACCTCCTCGGGTTAACTCTCACATCAGAGCTCAAATGGAATGATTATATAGAATCCATAGCTAAATACGCTGCTAAGAAAGTCGGTTCTCTGTGTAGGGCCAGGAAGTTTTTCCCATCCGAAACAATGCTGCACATATACAAATCTACCATCCACCTGTTCCTTGAATATTGCTGCCATATCTGGTCGGGTGCTCCTGCTATCCACCTAGGTGTCCTTGACAAAATCCAGCGGAGAATCTGTAATGGGTTCGAGCTCTATTTGGCAGCCAGGATACAGTCATTTTCTCACCGACGCAGTGTGGCTTCCCTGTGTCTCTTCTACAAATACTTTCACGTCTTCTGCTCCTATGAACTTAGCTCACTGGTGCCCCCTCTGTATGAATTTACTCGAGCCACAAGATTAGCAACTATGTCTCACCCTTTTACTGTAAAACCAATAAATTGTAAACGCAAATTCTATTCCAAGAGCTTCTTTTCTCGCACTTCCTGCCTGTGGAATTCTCTTCCGCTAACTTTCTTTCCCGACAGCTACAATGTTCAAAAATTCAAATGGAAAGTCAATAGTCATCTCCTGTCTCACTAACTTACATCCTATCTCTCTCTCATGCTTTTTTCTCCGTCCACCCCATTCTCATCAGTATTCTCTTCCTTCACATACTCACTTTCTGACATTCACTGTACCCTGTCACTCTTTCATATAACATTCCTCCTATGTAACACCCTGCAAAACAGTGTCAGTAAAATGCCTTGCTTAGGGCCACACGAGTATGAAAAAAAAAAGAAGAAGAAAAGCATTTTTTTCATGGCAATTGTTCTGACAAGCTTTTTTCCAAGGTGTCTCCTCCATGTGAATTTCACTGTTGTAGTTAAATGTAACCGCTACTTCTACTTGAACAGCTTTTATTCTTGCACTTCCTGCCTGTGAAACTCCTTTCCATTTAACTGCTTCAGTGAGAGATCAGTCAGTTAAGTGCCATACGTGAAGCACGCTTGGGCGATCATGTCTCGAAAGAGACATGACTGACTGGGCAGAAGATTATCCCGCAGTAGGTTGCCATTGCTTTCTGTGGTAGACTGGTTGCCGACCAAGGCTATAGAACCCAATCTGTCCTGTTATTTAACCCATAACTGGAAGGAAGAGACGGATTAATGCCTTTCCCAAGGGTATTTGTGCGTAAGTGAATGCAATGAATTCAACTGGAATACGAACTCGGCTCCCCGATTTCTCGTTCCGATCCTATATCCACTGGACCACAACGCACAAACGCAACGTCAGAGATCATTTTTTTTTTTAATCACGTTCGTCTTTTATCCTTTGTTCAATACCCACTGTACTCATTTTTTTCTCGATCATTTTATTCATTTACGAAAGAGTAGAAATTACATCATTTCTAAATACTCTTGGAAATTAAAAAAGTCAAAAAATAACGACTGTAAAACAAAAAATATTTAAAAAAATGATAGAATTTGTTGTTATCCTGATGGAACCTGTCTATGCTATGTAGTTCTACTGATGGAACCTGTCTATGTTATGTAGTTCTACTAATGGAACCTGTCTATGTTATGTATTTCTACTAATTGAACCTGTCTATGTTATGTAGTACTACTGATGGAACCTGTCTATGCTACGTAGTTCTACAGAGGGAACCTGTCCATGATATGTAGTTCTACTAATGGAACCTGTCTCTGTTATGTAGTTCTACTGATGGAACCTGTCTATGCTATGTAGTTCTACTAATGGAACCTGTCTATGCTATATAGTTCTACTGATGGAACCTGTCTATGTTATGTAGTTCCACTGATGGAACATGTCTATGTTATGTAGTTCTACAGATGGAACCTGTCTATGTTATGTAGTTCTATTGATGGAACCTGTCTACGTTATGTAGTTCTACTGATGGAACCTGTCTATGTTATGTAGTTCTACTGATGGAACCTGTCTATGTTATGTAGTTCTACTAATTGAACCTGTCTATGTTATGTAGTTCTACTGATGGAACATGTCTATGTGATGTAGTTCTACTGATGGAACCTGTCTATGTTATGTAGTTCTACTGATGGAACCTGTCTATGCTATGTAGTTCTACTGATGGAACCTGTCTATGTTATGTAGTACTACTGATGGAACCTGTCTATGCTATGTAGTTCTACAGATGGAACCTGTCTATGATATGTAGTTCTACTAATGGAACCTGTCTATGTTATGTAGTTCTACTGATGGAACCTGCCTATGCTATGTAGTTCTACTAATGTAACCTGTCTAATCTATGTAGTTCTACTGCTGGAACCTGTCTATGTTATGTAGTTCCACTGATGGAACCTGTCTATGTTATGTAGTTCTACAGATGGAACCTGTCTATGTTATGTAGTTCTACTGATGGAACCTGTCTATGTTATGTAGTTCTACTGATGGAACGTGTCTATGTTATGTAGTTCTACTGATGGAACCTGTCTATGTTATGGAGTTCTACTGATGGAACCTGTCTATGTTAAGTAGTTCTACTAATTGAACCTGACTAGGTTATGTAGTTCTAGTGATGGAACCTGTCTATGTTATGTACTTTCTACTGATGGAACATGTCTATGCTATGTAGTTCTAATGATGGAACCTGTCTATGTTATGTAGTTCTACTGATGGAACCTGTCTATGCTACATAGTTCTACAGATGGAACCTGTCTATGATATGTAGTTCTACTAATGAAACCAGTCTATGCTATATAGTTCTACTGATGGAACCTGTCTATGATATGTAGTTCTGCTGATGGAAGCTGTCTATGTTATGTAGTTCTACTGATGGAACCTGTCTATGTTATGTAGTTCTACTGATGGAACCTGTCTATGCAATGTAGTTCTACTAATGGAACCAGTCTATGTTATGTAGTACTACTGATGGAACCTGTCTATGCTACGTAGTTCTACAGATGGAACTTGTCTATGATATGTAGTTCTACTAATGGAACCTGTCTATGTTATGTAGTTCTACTGATGGAACATGTCTATGCTATGTAGTTCTACTAATGGAACCTGTCTATGCTATGTAGTTCTACTGATGGAACCTGTCTACGTTATGTAGTTCCACTGATGGAACCTGTCTAAGTTATGTAGTTCTACAGATGGAACCTGTCTATGTTATGTAGTTCTACTGATGGGACCTGTCTATGTTATGTAGTTCTACTGATGGAACCTGTCTATGTTATGTAGTTCTACTGATGGAACCTGTCTATGTTATGTAGTTCTACTAATTGAACCTGTCTATGTTATGTAGTTCTAGTGATGGAACCTGTCTATGCTATGTAATTATACTGATGGAACCTGTCTATGTTATGTATTTCTACTGATGGAACCTGTCTATGCTATGTAGTTCTACTGATGGAATCTGTTTATGCTATGTAGTTCTACTGATGGTACCTGTCTATCTTATGTAGTTATACAGATGGTACCTGTCTATTTTATGTAGTTCTACTGATGGAACCTGTCTATGTTATGTAGTTCTACTGATGGAACCTGTCTATACTATGCAGTTCTACTGATGGTACCTGTCTATCTTATGTAGTTATACAGATGGTACCTGTCTATTTTATGTAGTTCTACTGATGGAACCTGTCTATGTTACGTAGTTCTACTGATGGAACCTGTCTATACTATGCAGTTCTACTGATGGTACCTGTCTATCTTATGTAGTTATACAGATGGTACCTGTCTATTTTATGTAGTTCTACTGATGGAACCTGTCTATGTTATGTAGTTCTACTGATGGAACCTGTCTATGTTATGTAGTTCTACTGATGGAACCTGTCAATGTTATGTAGTTCTACTGATGGAACGTGTCTATGCTATGTAGTTCTACTAATGGAACCTGTCTATGTTATGTAGTTCTACTGAAGGAACCTGTCATGTTATGTAGTTCTACTGAAGGAACCTGTCTATGTTGTGTAGTTCTACTGATGGAACCTGTCTATGCTATGTAGTTCTATTGATGGAAACTGTCTATGCTATGTAGTTCTACTGATGGGACCTGTCTATGTTATGTAGTTCTACTGATGGAACCTGTCTATGCTATGTAGTTCTATTGATGGAACCTGTCTATGCTATGTAGTTCTACTGATGGAACCTGTCTATGCTATGTAGTTCTACTGATGGAACCTGTCTATGTTCTGTAGTTCTACTAATGGAACCTGTCTATGTTATGTAGTTCTACTGATGGAACCAGTCGATGCTATGTAGTGCTACTGATGGAACCTGTCTATGTTATGTAGTTCTACTGATGGAACCTGTCTATGTTATGTAGTTCTACTGATGGAACCTGTCTATGCTATGTAGTTCTACTGAGGAACATGTCAATGTTACGTAGTTCTACTAATGGAACCTGTCTATGTCATGTAGTTCTACTGATGGAACCTGTCTATGTTATGTAGTTCTACTAAAGGAACCTCGTCTATGTTATGTAGTTCCATTGGATGGAACCTTGTCAATGCTATGTAGTTCCACTGATGGAACCCGTCTATGTTATGTTGTTCTACTGATGGAACCCGTCTATGTTATGTAGTTCTACTGATGGAACCTGTCTATGCTATGTAGTTCTACTGATGGAATCTGTTTATGCTATGTAGTTCTACTAATGGAACCTGTAAATGTTATGTAGTTCTACTGATGGAACCTGTCTATGCTAATGAAGTTCTACTGATGGAACTTGTCTAGCATATGTAGTTCTACTAATGGAACCTGTCTATGTTATGTAGTCTCTACTGATGGAACCTGTCTATGCTATGTAGTTCTACTAATGGAACCTGTCTATGCTATGTAGTTCTACTGATGGAACCTGTCTACGTTATGTAGTTCCACTGATGGAACCTGTCTAAGTTATGTAGTTCTACAGATGGAACCTGTCTATGTTATGTAGTTCTACTGATGGGACCTGTCTATGTTATGTAGTTCTACCTTGATGGAACCTGTCTATGTTATGTAGTTCTACTGATGGAACCTGTCTATGTTGTTAGTTCTACTAATTGAACCTGTCTATGTTATGTAGTTCTAGTGTGATGGAACCTTGTCTATGCTATGTAATTATACTGATGGAACCTGTCTATGTTATGTATTTCTACTGATGGAACCTGTCTATGCTATGTAGTTCTAATGATGGAACCTGTCTATGCAGTTCACTGATGGAACCTGTCTATGCTACGTAGTTATACAGATGTCCTGTCTATGATATGTAGTTCTACTAATGAAACCTGTCTATACTATGCAGTTCTACTGATGGTACCTGTTCATCTTATGTATATACAGATGGTACCTGTCTATTTTATGTAGTTCTACTGATGGAACTCTGTCTATGTTATGTAGTTCACTGATGGAACCCTGTCAATGTTATGTAGTTCCACTGATGGAACGTGTCTATGCTATGTAGTTCTACTAATGGAACCTGACTATGTTATGGTTCTACTGAAGGAACCTGTCATGTTATGTAGTTCTACTGAAGGAACCTGTCTATGTTGTGTAGTTCTACTGATGGAACCTGTCTATGCTATGTAGTTCTATTGATGGAAACTGTCTATGCTATGTAGTTCTACTGATGGGACCTGTCTATGTTATGTAGTTCTACCTGATGGAACCTGTCTATGCTATGTAGTTCTATTGATAGAACCTGTCTATGCTATGTAGTTCTACTGATGGAACCTGTCTATGCTATGTAGTTCTACTCATTGAACCTACCATGTTCTGTAGTTCTACTAATGGAACCTGTCTATGTTATGTAGTTCTACTGATGGAACCAGTCGATGCTAATGTAGTGCTACTGATGGAACCTGTCTATGTTATGTAGTTCTACTGATGGAACCTGTCTATGTTATGTAGTTCTACTGATGGAACCTGTCTATGCTATGTAGTTCTACTGAGGAACATGTCAATGTTACGTAGTTCTACTAATGGAACCTGTCTATGTCATGTAGTTCTACTGATGGAACCTGTCTATGTTATGTAGTTCTACTAATGGAACCTGTCTATGTTATGTAGTTCCACTGATGGAACCTGTCAATGTTATGTAGTTCCACTGATGGAACCCGTCTATGTTATGTTGTTCTACTGATGGAACCCGTCTATGTTATGTAGTTCTACTGATGGAACCTGTCTATGCTATGTAGTTCTACTGATGGAATCTGTTTATGCTATGTAGTTCTACTAATGGAACCTGTAAATGTTATGTAGTTCTACTGATGGAACCTGTCTATGCTATGTAGTTCTACTGATGGAACTTGTCTATGATATGTAGTTCTACTAATGGAACCTGTCTATGTTATGTAGTTCTACTGATGGAACCTGTCTATGCTATGTAGTTCTACTAATGGAACCTGTCTATGCTATGTAGTTCTACTGATGGAACCTGTCTACGTTATGAGGTTCCACTGATGGAACCTGTCTAAGTTACAGTTCTACAGATGGAACCTGTCTATGTTATGTAGTTCTACTGATGGGACCTGTCTATGTTATGTAGTTCTACTGATGGAACCTGTCTATGTTATGTGTAGTTCTACTGATGGAACCTGTCTATGTTATGTGTCTACCACTGAACCTGTCTATGTTATGTAGTTCTCATGATGGAACCTGTCTATGCTATGTAATTATACCATGGAACCTGTCTATGTTATGTATTTCTACTGATGGAACCTGCCTGTGCTATGTAGTTCTAATGATGGAACCTGTCTATGTTATGTAGTTCTACTGATGGAACCTGTCTATGCTACGTAGTTATACAGATGGAACCTGTCTATGATATGTAGTTCTACTAATGAAACCTGTCTATACTATGCAGTTCTACTGATGGTACCTGTCTATCTTATGTAGTTATACAGATGGTACCTGTCTATTTTATGTAGTTCTACTGATGGAACCTGTCTATGTTATGTAGTTCTACTGATGGAAAACTGTCTATGTTATGTAGTTCTACTGATGGAACCTGTCAATGTTATGTGAAGCCCACTGATGGAACGTGTCTATGCTATGTAGTCTCTACTAATGGAACCTGACTATGTTATGTGTAGTTCTACTGAAGGAACCTGTCATGTTATGTAGTTCTACTGAAGGAACCTGTCTATGTTGTGTAGTTCTACTGATGGAACCTGTCTATGCTATGTAGTTCTATTGATGGAAACTGTCTATGCTATGTGTTCTATACTGGATAGAACCACTCTATGCTATGTAGTTCTACTGATGGAACCTGTCTATGCTATGTAGTTCTACTGATGGAACCTGTCTATGTTATGTAGCTCTACTGATGCAACCTGTCTATGTAATTCTACTGATCGAACCTGTCTATGTTATGTAGTCTTCATCTTGATTGAACCTGTCGATGTTATGTAGTTCTACTGAAGGAACCTGCCTATGTTATGTAGTTCTACTCATGGGAACTTGTCTATGTTATGTAGTTCACTGATGGGAACTCTGTCTATGCTATGTAGTTCTATTGATGGAACCTGTCTAAGCTATGTAGTTCTACTGATGGAACCTGTCTATGTTATGTAGTTCTACTAATGGAACCTGTCTATGTTATGTGTTCTACTGATGGAACCTGTCTATGTTCTGTAGTTCTACTAATGGAAACTGTCTATGTCATGTAGTTCTACTGATGGAACCTGTCTATGCTACGTAGTTCTACAGATGGAACCTGTCTATGCTATGTAGTCTTCACTGATGGAATCTGTTTATGCTATGTAGTCTTTACCAATGGAACCTGTAAATGTTATGTAGTTCCACTGATGAAGTCCTGTCTATGCTATGTAGTTCTACTGATGGAACTTGTTCAAGATATGTAGTTCTACTAATGGAACCTGTCTATGTTATGTAGTTCTACTGATGGAACCTGTCTATGTAGTTCTACTAATGGAACCTGTCTATGCTATGTAGTTCTACTGATGGAACCTTGTCTGTTACGTAGTTATACAGATGGAACCTGTCTATGATATGTAGTTCTACTAATGAAACCTGTCTATACTATGCAGTTCTACTGATGGTACCTGTCTATCTTATGTAGTTATACAGATGGTACCTGTCTATTTTATGTAGTTCTACTGATGGAACCTGTCTATGTTATGTAGTTCTACTGAGGGAACCTGTCTATGTTATGTAGTTCTACTGATGGAACCTGTCAATGTTATGTAGTTCTACTGATGGAACGTGTCTATGCTATGTAGTTCTACTAATGGAACCTGACTATGTTATGTAGTTCTACTGAAGGAACCTGTCATGTTATGTAGTTCTACTGAAGGAACCTGTCTATGTTGTGTAGTTCTACTGATGGAACCTGTCTATGCTATGTAGTTCTATTGATGAAACTGTCCATGCTATGTAGTTCTACTGATGGAACCACTCTTATTATGTAGTTCTACTGATGGAACCTGTCTATGCTATGTGTAGTTCTACTGATGGAACCTGTCTATGTTATGTAGCTCTACTGATGCAACCTGTCTATGTTATGTAATCTCTACTGATCTAACCTGTCTATGTTATGTAGTTCTACTGATGGAACCTGTCGATGTTATGTAGTTCTACTGAAGGAACCTGCCTATGTTATGTAGTTCTACTCATGGAACTTGTCTACGTTATGTAGTTCTACTGATGGAACCTGTCTATGCTATATGTAGTTCTATTGATGGAACCTGTCTAAGCTATAGTTCTACTGATGGAACCTGTCTATGTTATGTAGTTCTACTAATGGAAACTTGTCTATGTTATGTAGTTCTACTGATGCAACTCTGTCTATGTTCTGTAGTTCTACTAATGGAAACTGTCTATGTCATGTAGTTCTACTGATGGAACCTGTCTATGCTACGTAGTTCTACAGATGAACCTGTCTATGATATGTAGTTCTACTAATGGAACATGTCTATGTTATGTAGTTTTACTGATGGAACCTGTCTAAGGCACGTAGTTCTACTGATGGAACCTGTCTATGCTATGTAGTTCTTTACTGATGGAACTGTTCTGTTATGTAGTTCCACTGATGGAACCTGTTCATGTTATGTAGTTCTACTAATGGAACCTGTCTATGTTATGTAGTTCTACTAATGGAACCTGTCTGGTGGAGTTCCACTGATGGAACCTGTCAATGTTATGGATTTCCACTGATGGAACCTGGGTCAATGTTATGGAGTTCCACTGATGGAACCTGTCAATGTTATGGAGTTCCACTGATGGAACCTGTCAATGTTATGGAGTTCCACTGATGGAACTGTCAATGTTATGTAGTTCTACTGATGGAACCTGTCAATGTTATGGAGTTCCACTGATGGAACCTGTCAATGTTATGGAGTTCCACTGATGGAACCTGTCAATGTTATGGAGTTCCACTGATGGAACCTCTCAATGTTATGGAGTTCCACTGATGGAACCTTTCAATGTTATGGAGTTCCACTGATGGAATCTGTCAGTACTATGTAGTTCTACTGATGGAACCTGTCAATGTTATGGAGTTCCACTGATGGAACCTGTCAATGTTATGGAGTTCTACAGATGGAACCTGTCAATGTTATGAAGTTCCACTGATGGAACCTGTCTATGTTATGGAGTTCCACTGATGGAACCTGTCAATGTTATGGAGTTCCCTGATGGAACCTGTCTATGTTATGTAGTTCTACTGATGGAACCTGTCAATTTTATGGAGTTCCACTGATGGAACCTGTCAATGTTATGGAGTTCCACTGATGGAACCTCTCAATGTTATGGAGTTCCACTGATGGAAGCTGTCAATGTTATGTAGTTCCACTGATGGAACCTGTCAATTTTATGTAGTTCCACTGATGGAACCTGTCAATGTTATGGAGTTCCACTGATGGAACCTGTCAATGTTATGGAGTTCCACTGATGGAACCTGTCAATGTTATTATGTAGTTCTACTGATGGAACCTGTCAATATTTATGGAGTTCCACTGATGGAACCTGTCAATGTTATGGATTTCCACTGATGGAACCTGTCAATGTTATGGAGTTCCACTGATGGAACCTGTCAATGTTATGGAGTTCCACTGATGGAACCTGTCAATATTATGGAGTTCCACTGATGGAACCTGTCAATGTTATGGAGTTCACTGATGGAACCTGTCTATGTTATGGAGTTCCACTGATGGAACCTGTCAATGTTATGGAGTTCCACTGATGGAACCTGTCTATGTTATGTAGTTCTACTGATGGAACCTCTCAATGTTATGTAGTTCCACTGATGGAACCTGTCAATGTTATGGAGTTCCACTGATGGAACCTGTCTAGTATTATGGAGTTCCACTGATGGAACCTGTCAATGTTATGGATTTCCACTGATGGAACCTGTCAATGTTATGGAGTTCCACTGATGGAACCTGTCAATGTTATGGAGTTCCACTGATGGAACCTGTCAATGTTATGGAGTTCCACTGATGGAACCTGTCAATGTTATGTAGTTCTACTGATGGAACCTGTCAATGTTATGGAGTTCCACTGATGGAACCTGTCAATGTTATGGAGTTCCACTGATGGAACCTGTCCAATGTTATGGAGTTCCACTGATGGAACCTGTCAATGTTATGGAGTTCCACTGATGGAACCTGTCTATGTTATGTAGTTCTACTGATGGAACCTGTCAATGTTATGGAGTTCCACTGATGGAACCTGTCTATGTTATGTAGTTCTACTGATGGAACCTGTCAATGTTATGGAGTTCTACTGATGGAACCTGTCAATGTTATGGAGTTCCACTGATGGAACCTGTCAATATTATGGAGTTCCACTGGTGGAACCTGTCAATGTTATGGAGTTCCACTGATGGAACCTGTCAATGTTATGGAGTTCCACTGATGGAACCTGTCTATGTTATGTAGTTCCACTGATGGAACCTGTCAATGTTATGTAGTTCCACTGATGGAACCTGTCAATGTTATGGAGTTCCACTGATGGAACCTGTCTATGTTATGGAGTTCCACTGATGGAACCTGTCTATGTTATGTAGTTCCACTGATGGAACCTGTCAATGTTATGTAGTTCCACTGATGGAACCTGTCAATGTTATGGAGTTCCACTGATGGAACCTGTCAATGTTATGGAGTTCCACTGATGGAACCTGTCAATGTTATGGAGTTCCACTGATGGAACCTGTCTATGTTATGTAGTTCCACTGATGGAACCTGTCAATGTTATGGAGTTCCACTGATGGAACCTGTCAATGTTATGGAGTTCCACTGATGGAACCTGTCTATGTTATGTAGTTCCACTGATGGAACCTGTCAATTTTATGTAGTTCCACTGATGGAACCTGTCAATGTTATGGAGTTCCACTGATGGAACCTGTCTATGTTATGGAGTTCCACTGATGGAACCTGTCAATGTTATGGAGTTCCACTGATGGAACCTGTATATGTTATGTAGTTCCACTGATGGAAACTGTCAATGTTATGTAGTTCCACTGATGGAACCTGTCAATGTTATGGAGTTCCACTGATGGAACCTGTCAATGTTATGGAGTTCCACTGATTGAACCTGTCAATGTTATGGAGTTCCACTGATGGAACCTGTCAATGTTATGGAGTTACACTGATGGAACCTGTCAATGTTATGGATTTCAACTGATGGAACCTGTCAATGTTATGGAGTTCCACTGATGGAACCTGTCAATGTTATGGAGTTCCACTGATGGAACCTGTCAATGTTATGGAGTTCCACTGATGGAACCTGTCTAGGTTATGTAGTTCCACTGATGGAACCTGTCAATGTTATGTAGTTCCACTGATGGAACCTGTCAATGTTATGGAGTTCCACTGATGGAACCTGTCAATGTTATGTAGTTCTACTAAAGGAACCTGTCTATGTTATGTAGTTCTACTAATGGAACATGTCTATGTTATGTAGTTCTACTAATGGAACCTTTCTATGTTATGTAGTTCCACTGATGGAACCTGTCAAGGTTATGGAGTTCCACTGATGGAACCTGTCAATGTTATGGAGTTCCACTGATGGAACCTGTCTATGTTATGGAGTTCCACTGATGGAACCTGTCAATGTTATGGAGTTCCACTGATGGAACCTGTCAATGTTATGGAGTTCCACTGATGGAACCTGTCAATGTTATGGAGTTCCACTGATGGAACCTGTCTATGTTATGTAGTTCTACTGATGGAACCTGTCAATGTTATGGAGTTCCACTGATGGAACCTGTCTATGTTATGTAGTTCTACTGATGGAACCTGTCAATGTTATGGAGTTCTACTGATGGAACCTGTCAATGTTATGGAGTTCCACTGATGGAACCTGTCAATGTTATGGAGTTCCACTGGTGGAACCTGTCAATGTTATGGAGTTCCACTGATGGAACCTGTCAACGTTATGGAGTTCCACTGATGGAACCTGTCTATGTTATGTAGTTCCACTGATGGAACCTGTCAATGTTATGTAGTTCCACTGATGGAACCTGTCAATGTTATGGAGTTCCACTGATGGAACCTGTCTATGATATGGAGTTCCACTGATGGAACCTGTCTATGTTATGTAGTTCCACTGATGGAACCTGTCAATGTTATGGAGTTCCATGATGGGGCAATGTCTATATTATGTAGTTCCACTGATGGAACCTGTCAATTTTATGTAGTTCCACTGATGGAACCTGTCAATGTTATGGAGTTCCACTGATGGAACCTGTCTATGTTATGAGTCCCCCACTGATGGAACCTGTCAATGTTATGGAGTTCCACTGATGGAACCTGTATATGTTATGTAGTTCCACTGATGGAAACTGTCAATGTTATGTAGTTCCACTGATGGAACCTGTCAATGTTATGGAGTTCCACTGATGGAACCTGTCAATGTTATGGAGTTCCACTGATTGAACCTGTCAATGTTATGGAGTTCCACTGATGGAACCTGTCAATGTTATGGAGTTCCACTGATGGAACCTGTCAATGTTATGGATTTCAACTGATGGAACCTGTCCAATGTTGTGGGTTCCACTGATGGAACCTGTCAATGTTATGGAGTTCCACTGATGGAACCTGTCAATGTTATGGAGTTCCACTGATGGAACCTGTCTAGGTTATGTAGTTCCACTGATGGAACCTGTCAATGTTATGTAGTTCCACTGATGGAACCTGTCAATGTTATGGAGTTCCACTGATGGAACCTGTCAATGTTATGTAGTTCTACTAATGGAACCTGTATATGTTATGTAGTTCTACTAAAGGAACCTGTCTATGTTATGTAGTTCTACTAATGGAACATGTCTATGTTATGTAGTTCTACTAATGGAACCTGTCTATGTTATGTAGTTCTACTGATGGAACCTGTCAAGGTTATGGAGTTCCACTGATGGAACCTGTCAATGTTATGGAGTTCCACTGATGGAACCTGTCAATGTTATGGAGTTCCACTGATGGAACCTGTCTATGTTGGAGTTCCACTGATGGAACCTGTCAATGTTATGGAGTTCCACTGATGGAACCTGTCAATGTTATGGAGTTCACTGATGGAACCTGTCAATGTTATGGAGTTCCACTGATGGAACCTGTCTATGTTATGTAGTTCTACTGATGGAACCTGTCAATGTTATGGAGTTCCACTGATGGAACCTGTCTATGTTATGTAGTTCTACTGATGGAACCTGTCAATGTTATGGAGTTCTACTGATGGAACCTGTCAATATGGAGTTCCACTGATGGAACCTGTCAATGTTATGGAGTTCCACTGGTGGAACCTGTCAATGTTATGGAGTTCCACTGATGGAACCTGTCAATGTTATGGAGTTCCACTGATGGAACCTGTCTATGTTATGTAGTTCCACTGATGGAACCTGTCAATGTTATGTAGTTCCACTGATGGAACCTGTCAATGTTATGGAGTTCCACTGATGGAACCTGTCTATGTTATGGAGTTCCACTGATGGAACCTGTCTATGTTATGTAGTTCCACTGATGGAACCTGTCCAATGTAGTTCCACTGATGGAACCTGTCAATTTTATGGAGTTCCACTGATGGAACCTGTCAATGTTATGGAGTTCCACTGATGGAACCTGTCAATGTTATGGAGTTCTGATGGAACCTGTCTATGTTATGTAGTTCCACTGATGGAACCTGTCAATGTTATGGAGTTCCACTGATGGAACCTGTCAATGTTATGGAGTTCCACTGATGGAACCTGTCTATGTTATGTAGTTCCACTGATGGAACCTGTCAATTTTATGTAGTTCCACTGATGGAACCTGTCAATGTTATGGAGTTCCACTGATGGAACCTGTCTATGTTATGGAGTTCCACTGATGGAACCTGTCAATGTTATGGAGTTCCACTGATGGAACCTGTATATGTTATGTAGTTCCACTGATGGAAACTGTCAATGTTATGTAGTTCCACTGATGGAACCTGTCAATGTTATGGAGTTCCACTGATGGAACCTGTCAATGTTATGGAGTTCCACTGATTGAACCTGTCAATGTTATGGAGTTCCACTGATGGAACCTGTCAATGTTATGGAGTTCCACTGATGGAACCTGTCAATGTTATGGATTTCAACTGATGGAACCTGTCAATGTTATGGAGTTCCACTGATGGAACCTGTCAATGTTATGGAGTTCCACTGATGGAACCTGTCAATGTTATGGAGTTCCACTGATGGAACCTGTCTAGGTTATGTAGTTCCACTGATGGAACCTGTCAATGTTATGTAGTTCCACTGATGGAACCTGTCAATGTTATGGAGTTCCACTGATGGAACCTGTCAATGTTATGTAGTTCTACTAATGGAACCTGTATATGTTATGTAGTTCTACTAAAGGAACCTGTCTATGTTATGTAGTTCTACTAATGGAACATGTCTATGTTATGTAGTTCTACTAATGGAACCTGTCTATGTTATGTAGTTCTACTGATGGAACCTGTCAAGGTTATGGAGTTCCACTGATGGAACCTGTCAATGTTATGGAGTTCCACTGATGGAACCTGTCAATGTTATGGAGTTCCATTGATGGAACCTGTCTATGTTATGGAGTTCCACTGATGGAACCTGTCAATGTTATGGAGTTCCACTGATGGGAACCTGTCTATGTTATGTAGTTCTACTAATGGAACCTGTATATGTTATGTAGTTCTACTGATGGAACCTGTCAATGTTATGGAGTTCCACTGATGGAACCTGTCAATGTTATGGAGTTCCACTGATGGAACATGTCTATGTTACGGAGTTCCACTGATGGAACCTGTCAATGTTATGTAGTTCCACTGATGGAACCTGTCAATGTTATGTAGTTCTACTGATGGAACCTGTCAATGTTATGGAGTTCCACTGATGGAACCTGTCAATGTTATGGAGTTCCACTGATGGAACCTGTCTATGTTATGGAGTTCTACTGATGGAACCTGTCAATGTTATGGAGTTCCACTGATGGAACCTGTCAATGTTATGTAGTTCCACTGATGGAACCTGTCAATGTTATGTAGTTCTACTGATGGAACCTGTCAATGTATGGAGTTCCACTGATGGAACCTGTCAATGTTATGTAGTTCCACTGATGGAACCTGTCAATGTTATGTAGTTCTACTGATGGAACCTGTCAATGTTATGGAGTTCCACTGATGGAACCTGTCAATGTTATGTAGTTCCACTGATGGAACCTGTCAATGTTATGGAGTTCCACTGATGGAACCTGTCTATGTTATGGAGTTCCACTGATGGAACCTGTCAATGTTATGGATTTCCACTGATGGAACCTGTCAATGTTATGGAGTTCCACTGATGGAACCTGTCAATGTTATGGAGTTCCACTGATGGAACCTGTCAATGTTATGGAGTTCCACTGATGGAACCTGTCAATGTTATGTAGTTCTACTCATGGAACCTGTCAATGTTATGGAGTTCCACTGATGGAACCTGTCAATGTTATGGAGTTCCACTGATGGAACCTGTCAATGTTATGGAGTTCCACTGATGGAACCTGTCAATGTTATGGAGTTCCACTGATGGAACCTGTCTATGTTATGTAGTTCTACTGATGGAACCTGTCAATGTTATGGAGTTCCACTGATGGAACCTGTCTATGTTATGTAGTTCTACTGATGGAATCTGTCAATGTTATGGAGTTCTACTGATGGAACCTGTCAATGTTATGGAGTTCCACTGATGGAACCTGTCAATGTTATGGAGTTCCACTGGTGGAACCTGTCAATGTTATGGAGTTCCACTGAGTGGAACCTGTCAATGTTATGGAGTTCCACTGATGGAACCTGTCTATGTTATGTAGTTCCACTGATGGAACCTGTCAATGTTATGTAGTTCCACTGATGGAACCTGTCAATGTTATGGAGTTCCACTGATGGAACCTGTCTATGTTATGGAGTTCCACTGATGGAACCTGTCAATGTTATGGAGTTCCACTGATGGAACCTGTCAATGTTATGGAGTTCCACTGATGGAACCTGTCTATGTTATGTAGTTCCACTGATGGAACCTGTCAATGTTATGGAGTTCCACTGATGGAACCTGTCAATGTTATGGAGTTCCACTGATGGAACCTGTCTATGTTATGTAGTTCCACTGATGGAACCTGTCAATTTTATGTAGTTCCACTGATGGAACCTGTCAATGTTATGGAGTTCCACTGATGGAACCTGTCTATGTTATGGAGTTCCACTGATGGAACCTGTCAATGTTATGGAGTTCCACTGATGGAACCTGTATATGTTATGTAGTTCCACTGATGGAAACTGTCAATGTTATGTAGTTCCACTGATGGAACCTGTCAATGTTATGGAGTTCCACTGATGGAACCTGTCAATGTTATGGAGTTTCACTGATTGAACCTGTCAATGTTATGGAGTTCCACTGATGGAACCTGTCAATGTTATGGAGTTCCACTGATGGAACCTGTCAATGTTATGGATTTCAACTGATGGAACCTGTCAATGTTATGGAGTTCCACTGATGGAACCAGTCAATGTTATGGAGTTCCACTGATGGAACCTGTCAATGTTATGGAGTTCCACTGATGGAACCTGTCTAGGTTATGTGGATTCCACTGATGGAACCTGTCAATGTTATGTAGTTCCACTGATGGAACCTGTCAATGGTATGGAGTTCCACTGATGGAACCTGTCAATGTTATGTAGTTCTACTAATGGAACCTGTATATGTTATGTAGTTCTACTAAAGGAACCTGTCTATGTTATGTAGTTCTACTAATGGAACATGTCTATGTTATGTAGTTCTACTAATGGAACCTGTCTATGTTATGTAGTTCTACTGATGGAACCTGTCAAGGTTATGGAGTTCCACTGATGGAACCTGTCAATGTTATGGAGTTCCACTGATGGAACCTGTCAATGTTATGGAGTTCCACTGATGGAACCTGTCTATGTTATGGAGTTCCACTGATGCAATGTCCAATGTTGTACATGGAGTTCCACTGATGGAACCTGTCAATGTTATGGAGTTCCACTGATGGAACCTGTCAATGTTATGGAGTTCATGATGGAACCTGTCTATGTTATAGTTCTATGATGGAACCTGTCAATGTTATGGAGTTCCACTGATGGAACCTGTCTATGTTATGTAGTTCTACTGATGGAACCTGTCAATGTTATGGAGTTCTGCTGATGGGGCCTGTCAATGTTATGGAGTTCCACTGATGGAACCTGTCAATGTTATGGAGTTCCACTGGTGGAGCCTGTCAATGTTATGGAGTTCCACTGATGGAACCTGTCAATGTTATGGAGTTCCACTGATGGAACCTGTCTATGTTATGTAGTTCCACTGATGGAACCTGTCAATGTTATGTAGTTCCACTGATGGAACCTGTCAATGTTATGGAGTTCCACTGATGGAACCTGTCTATGTTATGGAGTTCCACTGATGGAACCTGTCTATGTTATGTAGTTCCACTGATGGAACCTGTCAATGTTATGTGGATTCCACTGATGGAACCTGTCAATGTTATGGAGTTCCACTGATGGAACCTGTCAATGTTATGGAGTTCCACTGATGGAACCTGTCTATGTTATGTAGTTCCACTGATGGAACCTGTCAATGTTATGGAGTTCCACTGATGGAACCTGTCAATGTTATGGAGTTCCACTGATGGAACCTGTCTATGTTATGTAGTTCCACTGATGGAACCTGTCAATTTTATGTAGTTCCACTGATGGAACCTGTCAATGTTATGGAGTTCCACTGATGGAACTACCTGTCTAAGTTATGGAGTTCCACTGATGGAACCTGTCAATGTTATGGAGTTCACTGATGGAACCTGTATATGTTATGTAGTTCCACTGATGGAAACTGTCAATGTTATGTAGTTCCACTGATGGAACCTGTCTATTATGGAGTTCCACTGATGGAACCTGTCAATGTTATGGAGTTCCACTGATGGAACCTGTCAATGTTATGGAGTTCCACTGATTGAACCTGTCAATGTTATGGATTTCCACTGATGGAACCTGTCAATGTTATGGAGTTCCACTGATGGAACCTGTCAATGTTATGGATTTCAACTGATGGAACCTGTCAATGTTATGGAGTTCCACTGATGGAACCTGTCAATGTTATGGAGTTCCACTGATGGAACCTGTCAATGTTATGGAGTTCCACTGATGGAACCTGTCTAGGTTATGTAGTTCCACTAATGGAACCTGTCAATGTTATGTAGTTCCACTGATGGAACCTGTCAATGTTATGGAGTTCCACTGATGGAACCTGTCAATGTTATGTAGTTCTACTAATGGAACCTGTATATGTTATGTAGTTCTACTAAAGGAACCTGTCTATATTATGTAGTTCTACTAATGGAACATGTCTATGTTATGTAGTTCTACTAATGGAACCTGTCTATGTTATGTAGTTCTACTGATGGAACCTGTCAAGGTTATGGAGTTCCACTGATGGAACCTGTCAATGTTATGGAGTTCCACTGATGGAACCTGTCAATGTTATGGAGTTCCACTGATGGAACCTGTCTATGTTATGGAGTTCCACTGATGGAACCTGTCAATGTTATGGAGTTCCACTGATGGAACCTGTCTATGTGTAGTTCTGCTAATGGAACCTGTATATGTTATGTAGTTCTACTGATGGAACCTGTCAATGTTATGGAGTTCCACTGATGGAACCTGTCAATGTTATGGAGTTCCACTGATGGAACCTGTCTATGACTATGTAGTTCCACTGATGGAACCTGTCAATGTTATAGTTCCACTGATGGAACCTGTCTATGTTATGGAGTTCCACTGATGGAACCTGTCTATGTTATGTAGTTCTACTAATGGAACTTGTCAATGTTATGGAGTTCCACTGATGGAACCTGTCTAGCTATGGAGTTCCACTGATGGAACCTGTCAATGTTGAGTTCACTGATGGAACCTGTCTATGTTATGTAGTTCTACTAATGGAACCTGTCAAAGTGTTATGGAGTTCCACTGATGGAACCTGTCAATGTTATGGAGTTCCACTGATGGAACCTGTCTATGTTATGTAGTTCTACTGATGGAACCTGTCAATGTGATGGAGTTCCACTGATGGAACCTGTCTATGTTATGGAGTTCTACTAATGGAACCTGTCAATGTTATGGAGTTCTACTGATGGAACCTGTCGATGTTATGGAGTTCCACTGATGGAACCTGTCAATGTTATGGAGTTCCACTGATGGAACCTGTCAATGTTATGGAGTTCCACTGATGGAACCTGTCTATGTAATGTAGTTCCACTGATGGAACCTGTATATGTTATGTAGTTCTACTGATGGAACCTGTCAATGTTATGTAGTTCCACTGATGGAACCTGTCAATGTTATGGAGTTCCACTGATGGAACCTGTCTATGTTATGGAGTTCCACTGATGGAACCTGTCAATGTTATGGAGTTCCACTGATGGAACCTGTGAATGTTATGGAGTTCCACTGATGGAACCTGTCACTGTTATGGAGTTCCACTGATGGAACCTGTCTATGTTATGGAGTTCCACTGATGGAACCTGTCAAAGTTATGGAGTTCCACTGATGGAACCTGTCAATGATATGGAGTTCTACTAATGGAACCTGTCTATGTTATGGAGTTCCACTGATGGAACCTGTCAATGTTATGTAGTTCCACTGATGGAACCTGACAATGTTATGGAGTTCCACTGATGGAACCTGTCTATGTTACGTAGTTCTACTAATGGAACCTGTCTATGTTTATGGAGTTCCACTGATGGAACCTGTCAATGTTATGGAGTTCCACTGATGGAACCTGTCAATGTTATGGAGTTCCACTGATGGAACCTGTCCTATATTATGGAGTTCCACTGATGGAACCTGTCAATGTTATGGAGTTCCACTGATGGAACCTGTCAATGTTATGGAGTTCCACTGATGGAACCTGTCAATGTTATGGAGTTCCACTGATGGAACCTGTCTATGTTATGGAGTTCCACTGATGGAACTGCTCAATGTTATGGAGTTCCACTGATGGAACCTGTCAATGTTATGGAGTTCCACTGATGGAACCTGTCTATGTTATGAAGTTCTACTGATGGAACCTGTCAATGTTATGGGGTTACTGATGGAACCTGTCTATGTTATGTAGTTCTACTAATGGAACCTGTATATGTTATGTAGATCTACTGATGGAACCTGTCAATGTTATGGAGTTCCACTGATGGAACCTGTCAATGTTATGTAGTTCCACTGATGGAACCTGTCAATGTTATGGTGTTCCACTGATGGAACCTATCTATGTTATGGAGTTCCACTGATGGAACCTGTCAATGTTATGGAGTTCCACAGTGGAACCTGTCTATGTTATGGAGTTCTGCCCCAGTGGGAACCTGTCAATGTTATGGAGTTCCACTGATGGAACCTGTCTCTGTTATGTAGTTCTACTAATGGAACCTGTCAATGTTATGGAGTTCCACTGATGGAACCTGTATGTTATGGATTTCCACTGATGGAACCTGTCTATGTTATGGAGTTCCACTGATGGAACCTGTCAAAGTTATGGAGTTCCACTGATGGAACCTGTCTATGTTGTAGTTCTACTGATGGAACCTGTCAATGTTATGGAGTTCCACTGATGGAACCTGTCTATGTAATATAGTTCTACTAATGGAACCTGTATATGTTATGTAGTTCTACTGATGGAACCTGTCAATGTTTATGGAGTTCCACTGATGGAACCTGTCTATGTTATGGAGTTCCACTGATGGAACCTGTCAATGTTATGGAGTTCCACTGATGGAACCTGTCTATGTTATGGAGTTCCACTGATGGAACCTGTCTATGTTATGGAGTTCCACTGATGGAACCTGTCAATGTTATGGAGTTCCACTGATGGAACCTGTCTATGTTATGTAGTTCCACTGATGGAACCTGTCAATGTTATGGAGTTTCCACTGATGGAACTTCTCCTATGTTATGTAGTTCTACTAATGGAACCTGTATATGTTAATAGTTCTACTGATGGAACCTGTCAATGTTATGGAGTTCCACTGATGGAACCTGTCTATGTTATGGAGTTCCACTGATGGAACCTGTCAATGTTATGGAGTTCCACTGATGGAACCTGTCAATGTTATGTAGTTCCACTGATGGAACCTGTCTATGTTATGGAGTTCCACTGATGGAACCTGTCTATGTTATGGAGTTCCACTGATGGAACCTGTCAATGTTATGGAGTTCCACTGATGGAACCTGTCTATGTTATCATAGTTCTACTGATGGAACCTGTCAATGTTATGGAGTTCCACTGATGGGACCTGTCTATGTTATAGTTCTACTAATGGAACCTGTATATGTTGTGTAGTTCTACTGATGGAACCTGTCAATGTTATGGAGTTCCACCTGATGGAACCTGTCTATGTTATGGAGTTCCACTGATGGAACCTATCAATGTTATGGAGTTCCACTGATGGAACCTGTCAATGTTATGGAGTTCCACTGATGGAACCTATCAATGTTATGGAGTTCCACTGATGGAACCTATCAATGTTATGGGTTCCACTGATGGAACCTGTCTATGTTACGTAGTTCTACTAATGGAACCTGTCTATGTTATGGAGTTCTGATGAGACCATCAGTATTATGGAGTTCCACTGATGGAACCTGTCTATGTTATGTAGTTCCGCTGATGGAACCTGTCTATGCTATGTAGTTCTACTGATGGAACCTGTCTATGCTATGTAGATCTACTGATGGAACCTGTCTATGTTATGTAATTCTACTAATGGAACCTGTCTATGTTATGTAGTTCTACTGATGGAACCTGTCAATGTTATGGAGTTCCACTGATGGAACCTGTCTATGTTATGGGTTCTACTGATGGAACCTGTCAATGTTATGTAGTTCTACAAATGGAACCTGTCTATGTTATGTAGTTCTACTGATGGAACCTGTCAATGTTATGGAGTTCCACTGATGGAACCTGTCTATGTTATGTAGTTCTACTGATGGAACCTGCCTATGTTATGGTGTTCCACTGATGGAACCTGTCAATGCTATGTAGCTCTACTGATGGAACCTGTATATGTTATGTAGTTTTACTAATGGAACATGTATATGTTATGTAGTTCTACTGATCGAACCTGTCAATGCTATGTAGTTCTACTGATGGAACCTGTCTATGTTATGGAGTTCCACTGATGGAACCTGTCAATGTTATGGAGTTCCACTGATGGAACCTGTCTATGTTATGTAGTTCTACTAATGGAACCTGTCTATGTTATGTAGTTCTACTAATGGAACCTGTCTATGTTATGTAGTTCTACTAATGGAACCTGTCAATGTTATGGAGTTCCACTGATGGAACCTGTCTATGCTATGTAGTTCTATTGATGGAAACTGTCTATGGCTATGTGGTTCTACTAATGGAACCTGTCTATGTTATGTAGTTCTACTGATGGAACCTGTCTATGTTATGTAGTTCTACTGATGGAACCTGTCTATGTTATGTAGTTCTACTGATGGAACCTGTCTATGCTTATGTAGTTCTATTGATGGAAACTGTCTATGCTATGTAGTTCTACTAATGGAACCTGTCTATGCTATGTAGTTCTATTGATGGAAACTCTCTATGCTATGTAGTTCTACTAATGGAACCTGTATATGTTATGTAGTTCTACTGATGGAACCTGTCTATGTTATGGATTTCTACTAATGGAAACTGTATATGTTATGGAGTTCCACTGATGGAACCTGTCAATGTTATGGAGTTCCACTGATGGAACCTGTCTATGTTACGTAGTTCTACTAATGGAACCTGTCTATGTTATGGAGTTCCACTGATGGTACCTGTCAATGTTATGGAGTTCCACTGATGGAACCTGTCTATGTTATGTAGTTCTACTGATGGAACCTGTCTATGTTATGTAGTTCTACTGATGGAACCTGTCTATATTATGGAGTTCCACTGATGGAACCAGTCTATGATATGTAGTTCTACTGATGGAACCTGTCTATGTTATGTAGTTCTACTGATGGAACCTGTCTATGTTATGTAGTTCTACTGATGGAACCTGTCTATGTTATGTAGTTCTACTGATGGAACCTGTCTATGTTATATAGTTCTATTCATGGAACCTGTCTATGCTATGTAGTTCTACTAATGGAACCTGTCTATGTTATGTAGTTCTACTAATGGAACCTGTCTATGTTATGTAGTTCTACTAATGGAACCTGTCTATGTTATGGAGTTCCACTGATGGAACCTGTCAATGTTATGGAGTTCCACTGATGGAATCTTTCTATGTTACGTAGTTCTACTAATGGAACCTGTCTATGTTATGTAGTTCTACTGATGGAACCTGTCTATGTTACGTAGTTCTACTAATGGAACCTGTCTATGTTATGTAGTTCTACTAATGGAACCTGTCAATGTTATGGAGTTCCACTGATGGAACCTTTCAATGTTATGTAGTTCTACTGATGGAAACTGTCTATGCTATGTAGTTCTATTCATGGAACCTGTCTATGCTATGTAGTTCTACTGATGGAACCTGTCTATGCTATGTAGTGTTCTATTGATGGAACCTGTCTATGCTATGTAGTTCTACTGATAGAACCTGTCTATGTTCTGTAGTTCTACTAAATGGTTGTCTATGTTATAGTCTTTACTGATGGAACCTTGTCTATGCTATATAGTTCTACCAATGGAACTCAAGTCAATGTTATGTAGTTCTACTAATGGGAACCTGTCTATGTTATGTAGTTCTACTGATGGTACCTGTCTATGCTATGTAGTTCTACTGATGGAAATCATTCATGCTATGTAGATCTACCGAGGAACATGTCTATGTTACGTAGTTCTACTAATGGAACCTGTCTATGTTATGTAGTCTTCACTGATGGAACTGTTCATATTATGTAGTTCTACTAATGGAACCTGTCTATGTTATGTAGTTCCCACCATGGAACCTCTCATGTTATGGAGTTCCACTGATGGAAACTGTCTATGTTATGTAGTTCTACCAATGAACCTGTCATGTTATGCAGTTCTACTGATGGAACCCGGTGTATATTATGTAGTTCTACTGATGGAACCTGCCTATGCTGTGCCCTACCACCTGAACCTGTCTATGTTATGTATTTCTAGGTGATGGAACCTGTCTATGCTATGTAGTTCTTACTGATGGAACCTGTCTAGGTTATGTAATTCTACTGATGGACCTGTCTATGCTATGTAGTTCTACTGGTGGAACCTTGTCTATGTTATGTAGTTCTACTGATGGACCCTGTCTATGCTACGTAGTTCTATTGATGTAACCTGTCTATGCTATGTTGTTCTACTGATGGAACCTGTCTATGTTATGTAGTTCTACTGATGGAACCTGTCTATGTTATGTAATTCTACTAATTGAACATGTTCATGTTATGTAGTTCTAGTGATGGAACCTGTCTATGCTATGTAGTTCTACTGATGGAACCTGTCTATGTTAATGTGTAGTTCTACTGATGGAACCTGTTTATGCTTATGTAGTTCTACTGATGGAATCTGTCTATGTTATGTAGTTCTACAGATGGAAACCTGTCTATGTTATGTAGTTCTACTGATGAAACCTCTCTCTATGTTATGTGGTTCTACTGATGGAACCTGTTCATGTTATGTAGTTCTACTAATTGAACCTGTCTATGTTATGTAGTTCTAGTATGATGGAACCTGTCTATGCTATGTAATTATACTGATGAAGCCGTTCATGTTATGTATTTCTACTGATGGAACCTGTCTATGTTATGTATTTCTACTGATGGAACCTGTCTATGCTATGTAGTTCTCCAATACGGAACCTGTCTATGTTGCGTAGTTCTACTGATGGAACCTGTCTATGCTACGTAGTTCTGCCAGATGGAACCTGTCTATGATATGTAGCTCAGCTAATGAAACCTGTCTATGTTATGTAGTTCTTATACTGGATGGAACCTGTCTATGCTATGTAGTTCTACTGATATACCTGTCTATCTTATGTAGTTCTACTGATGGTACCTGTCTATGTTATGTAGTTCTACTGATGGAACCTGTCTATGTTATGTAGTTCTACTGATGGAACCTGTCAATGTTATGTAGTTCTACTGATGGAACGTGTCTATGCTATGTAGTTCTACTAATGGAACCTGTCTATGTTATGTAGTTCTGGCCTGAAGGAACCCTCTATGTTAGTGAAGTTCTACCCTACTGAAGGAACCTGTCTATGTTGTGTAGTTCTACTGATGGAACCTGACTATGCTATGAAGTTCTATTGATGGAAACTCTCTATGCTATGTAGTTCTACTGATGGGACCTGTCTAGGTTATGTAGTTCACTGATGGAACCTGTCTATGCTATGTAGTTCTATTGATGGAACCTGTCTATGCTATGTAGTTCTACTGATGGAACCTGTCTATGCTATGTAGTTCTACTGATGGAACCTGCCTATGTTCTGTAGTTCTACTAAAGAACCTGTCTATGTTATGTGTCTGATTGATGAATCTGTCCATGCTATGTAGTTCAACTGATGGAATCTTGTTTATGCTATGTAGTTCTACTAATGAACCTGTATATGTTATGTAGTTCTACTGATGGAACCTGTCTATGCTATGTAGTTCTACTGATGGAACCTGTCTATGTTATGTAGTTCTACTAATTGGAACGTTGTCTATGTTATGTATTCAGTGATGGAACCCACTCCATGCTAAGCAGTTCTGGATTGCTGAACCTGTCTATGTTATGTAGTTCTACTGGTGGAACCTTCCTATGTTATGTAATTCTACTGATGGAACCTGTCTATGTTATGTAGTTCTACTGATGGAATCTAGGTCCATGCCATGTGTTTCTACTGATGGAATCTGTTTATGCTTATGTAGTTCTACTAATTGGAACCTGTATATGTTATGTAGTTCTACTGATGGAACCTGTCTATGTTATGTAGTTCTACTGATGGAACCTGTCTATGTTATGTAGTTCTACTAATTGAACGTTGTCTATGTTATGTATTTCTAGTGATGGAACCTGTCTATGCTAAGCAGTTCTACTGCTGGAACCTGTCTATGTTATGTAGTTCTACTGGTGGAACCTCTCATGTTATGTAATTCTACAGATGGAACCTGTCTATGTTATGTAGTTCTACTGGTGGAACCTCTCTATGTTATGTAATTCTACTGATGGAACCTGTCTATGTTATGTAGTTCTACTGATGGAATCTGTCCAGGCTATGTAGTTCTACTGATGGAATCTGTTTATGCTATGTAGTTCTACTAATGGAACCTGTATATGTTATGTAGTTCTACTAATGGCACCTCCTCTATGCTATGTAGTTCTACTGATGGAACCTGTCTATGTTATGTAGTTCTACTAATTGAACGTTGTCTATGTTATGTATTTCTAGTGATGGAACCTGTCTATGCTATGTAGTTCTACTGATGGAACCTGTCTATGTTATGTAGTTCTACTGGTGGAACCTCTCTATGTTATGTAATTCTACTGATGGAACCTGTCTATGTTATGTAGTTCTACTGATGGAATCTGTCCATGCTATGTAGTTCTACTGATGGAATCTGTTTATGCTATGTAGTTCTCCTAATGGAACCTGTATATGTTATGTAGTTCTACTGATGGAACCTGTCTATGTTATGTAGTTCTACTGATGGAACCTGTCTATGTTATGTAGTTCAACTAATTGAACGTTGTCTATGTTATGTATTTCTAGTGATGGAACCTGTCTATGCTATGTAGTTCTACTGCTGGAACCTGTCTATGTTATGTAGTTCTACTGATGGGACCTGTCTATGCTATGTAGTTCTACTGATGGAACCTGTCTATGTTATGTAGTTCTACAGGTGGAACCTCTCTATGTTATGTAGTTCTACTGATGGAACCTGTCTATGCTATGTAATTCTACTGATGGAACCTGTCTATGCTATGTAGTTCTACTGATGGAACCTGTCTATGTTATGTAGTTCTACTGATGGAACCTGTCTATTCTATGTAATTCTTCTGATGGAACCTGTCTATGCTATGTAGTTCTACTGATGGAACCTGTCTATGTTATGTAGTTCTACTAATTGAACCTGTCTATGTTATGTAGTTCTAGTGATGGAACCTGTCTATGCTATGTAGTTCTACTGATGGAACCTGTCTATGTTATGTAGTTCTACTGATGGAACCTGTTTATGCTATGTAGTTCTACTGATGGAACCTGTTTATGTTATGTAGTTCTACACATGGAACAAGACTATGCTATGTAGTTCTACAGATGGAACCTGTCTATGATATGTAGTTCTACTAATGGAACCTGTCTATGCTATGTAGTTCTACTGATGGTACCTGTCTATGCTATGTAGTTCTACTGAAGGAACCTTCCTATGTTATGTAGTTCTACTCATGGAACTTGTCTATGCTAGGTAGTTCTACGGATGGAACCTGTCTAAGTTTTGTAGTTTTACTGATGGAACCTGTCTATGTTATGTAGTTCTACTGATGGAACCTCTCTATGCTATGTAGTTCTACTGATGGAACCTGTCTATGTTATGTAGTTCTACTGATGGAACCTGTCTATGTTATGTAGTTCTACTGATGGAACCTGTCTATGCTATGTAGTACTACTGATGGAACCTGTCTATGTTATGTAGCACTACTGATGCAACCTGTCAATGTTATGTAATTCTACTGATCGAACCTGTCTATGTTATGTAGTACTACTGATGGAACCTGTTTATGCTATGTAGTTCTACTGATGGAGCCTGTCTATGTTATGTAGTTCTACACATGGAACAAGTCTATGCTATGTAGTTCTACAGATGGAACCTGTCTATGATATGTAGTTCTACTAATGGAACCTGTCTATGTTATGTAGGTCTACTGATGGAACATGTCTATGTTATGTAGTTCTACTAATGGAACCTGTCTATGCTATGTAGTTCTACTGATGGTACCTGTCTATGCTATGTAGTTCTACTGAAGGAACCTTCCTATGTTATGTAGTTCTGCTCATGGAACTTGTCTATGCTATGTAGTTCTACTGATGGAACCTGTCTAACTTGTGTAGTTTTACTGATGGAACCTGTCTATGTTATGTAGTTCTACTGATGGAACCTCTCTATGCTATGTAGTTCTACTGATGGAACCTGTCTATGCTATGTAGTTCTACTGATGGAACCTGTCTATGTTATGTAGCTCTACTGATGGAACCTCTCTCTGCTATGTAATTCTACTGATCGAACCTGTCTATGTTATATAGTTCTACTGATGGAACCTGTCTATGTTATGTAGTTCTACTGAAGGAACCTGCCTATGTTATGTAGTTCTACTCATGGAACTTGTCTATGTTATGTAGTTCTACTGATGGAACCTGTCTATGCTATGTAGTTCTATTGATGGAACCTGTCTATGCTATGTAGTTCTACTGATGGAACCTGTCTATGTTATGTAGTTCTTCTAATGGAACCTGTCTATATTATGTAGTTCTACTGATGGAACCTGTCTATGTTCTGTAGTTCTACTAATGGAACCTGTCTATGTTATGTAGTTCTACTGATGGAAACTGTCTGTGTTATGTAGTTCTACTGATGGAACCTGTCTATGTTATGTAGTTCTACTGATGGAACATGTCTATGTTATGTAGTTCTACTAATTGAACCTGTCTATGTTATGTAGTTCTAGTGATGGAACCTGTCTATGCTATGTAATTATACTGATGGAAGCTGTCTATGTTATGTATTTCTACTGATGTAACCTGTCTATGTTATGTATTTCTACTGATGAAACCTGTCTATGCTATGTAGTTCTAATGATGGAACCTGTCTATGTTATGTAGTTCTACTGATGGAACCTGTCTATGCTACGTAGTTCTACAGATGGAACCTGTCTATGATATGTAGTTCTACTAATGAAACCTGTCTATGTTATGTAGTTCTACTGATGGAACCTGTCTATGCTATGTAGTTCTACTGAGGGTACCTGTCTATCTTATGTAGTTCTACTGATGGTAACTGTCTATCTTATGTAGTTCTACTGATGGAACCTGTCTATGTTATGTAGTACTACTGATGGAACCTGTCTATGTTATGTAGTTCTACTGATGGAACCTGTCAATGTTATGTAGTTCTACTGATGGAACGTGTCTATGCTATGTAGTTCTACTAATGGAACCTTTCTATGTTCTGTAGTTCTACTAAAGGAACCTGTCTATGTTATGTAGTTCTACTGATGGAACCAGTCGATGCTATGTAGTTCTACTGATGGAACCTGTCTAGGTTATATAGTTCTACTAATGGAACCTGTCTATGTTCTGTAGTTCTACTAATGGAACCTGTCAATGTTATGTAGTTCTACTAATGGAACCTGTCTATGTTATGTAGTTCTACTGATGGAACCTGTCTATGCTATGTAGTTCTACTGATGGAACCTGTGTAAGCTATGTAGTTCTACTGAGGAACATGTCAATGTTACGTGGTTCTACTAATGGAACCTGTCTATGTTATGTAGTTCACCTGATGGAACCTGTCAATGTTATGTGGTTCCACTGATGGAACCTGTCTATGCTATGTGGTTCAACTGATGGAACCTGTCTATGTTATGTAGTTCTACTGATGGAATATATCCAATGCTATTAGTTCTACTGATGGAACCTGTCTATGTTATGTAGTTCTACTGATGGAACCTGTCTATGTTATGTAGTTCTACTAATTGAACCTGTCTATGTTATGTATTTCTAGTGATGGAACCTGTCTATGCTATGTAGTTCTACTGATGGAACCTGTCTAGGTTGTGTGGTTCTACTGATGGGACCTGTCTATGCTATGTAGTTCTACTGGTGGAACCTGTCTATGTTATGTAGTTCTACTGATGGGACCTGTCTATGCTACGTAGTTCTATTGATGTAAACCTATGCATCTGTGTGTTCACAGGTAGACCTGTCTGTGTATGTAGTTCTTTGAGAACCTGTCTATGTTCATGTAATTCTATTGATGGACCTGTCTGTCTGTGTAGTTACTGATAGGAACCTGTCTGCATGTAGTTCTACTGATGGAACCTGTCTATGTTATGTAGTCCTACTGATGGAACCTGTCTATGTTATGTGGTTCTACTAATTGAACCTCTATGTTATGTAGTTCTAGTGATGGAACCTGTCTATGCTATTTAGTTCTACTGATGGAACCTGTCTATGTTATGTAGTTCACACAGATGGAACCTGTCTATGTTATGTAGTTCTGCTGATGGAATCTCCATGCTATGTAGTTCTACTGATGGAATCTGTTTATGCTATGTAGTTCTACTGATGGAACCTGTCTATGTTATATAGTTCTACTAATTGAACCTGTATATGTTATGTGTCTATTGATGGAACCTGTCTATGCTATGTAGTTCTACTGATGGAACCTGTCTATGTTATGTGTAGTTCTACTGATGGAACCTGTCTATGTTGTAGTTCTATAATTGAACCTGTCTATGTTATGTATGTCTAGTGATGGAACCTCTCTATGCTATGTGGTTCTACTGATGGAACCTGTCTAGGTTATGTAGTTCTACTGATGGGACATATATGCTATGTAGTTCTGGTGGAACCTGTCTATGTTATGTAGTTCTGCTGATGGAACTGTCATATACGTAATTCTATTGATGTAACCTATGCTATGGTGCATGGAACTGTCCTTGTATGTGAGTTCTGTGCAGACCCTGGTCTGTGTGTGTGGGTTGATGGATTCTATCTGCTGTATGAAGATTCTGATGGAACCTGTCTGTGTGTTCTTGGTGATGCTGTGACATATGGGTTCTTAAATGGAACCTGTCTATGTTATGTGGTTCACTGATGAAACCTGTCTATGTTATTTATTTCTACTGATGGAACCTGTCTATGCTATGTAGTTCTAATGATGGATCTGTCTATGTTATGTAGTTCTACTGATGGAACCTCTCTATGATCGTAGTTTTATAGATGGAACCTGTCTATGATATGTAGTTCTACTAATGAGGAAACCCATAATGTCTGTATTTGTAGTTCTACTGATGGAACCTGTCCATGCTATGTAGTTCTACTGAGGGTAACCTGTCTATGTTATGTAGTTCTACTGATGGTACCTGTCTATCTTATGTAGCTTTACTGATGGAACCTGTCTATGTTATGTATTTCACTGATGGAACCTGTCTATGTTATGTAGTTCTACTCTTGATGGAACTCTGTCAATTTTATGTAGTTCTACGGATGGAACGTGTCTATGCTATGTAGTTCTGCTCAATGGAACCTGTCTATGTTATGTGTTCTACTGAAGGAACCTGTCTATGTTATGTAGTTCTACTGAAGGAACCTGTCTATGTTGTGTAGTTCTCACTGATGGAACCTGTCTATGTTATGTAGTTCTACTGATGGAACCTGTCAATTTTATGTAGTTCTACGATGGAATGTGTCTATGCCATGTAGTTCACTAATGGAACCTGTCTATGTTGGCCCTACTGATGGAACCTGTCTATGTTATGTAGTCTGATTGGATGGAATCGTCTATGTTATGTAGTTCTATAATGGAACCTGTCCATTTTATGTAGTTCCACTGATGGAACCTGTCTATGTTATGTAGTTCCACTGATGGAACCTGTCTATGCCATGCAGTTCCCAACACGGAACTCATGTTATGTAGTTCTACTGATGGAATTTAATCCATGCTATGTAGTTCTACTGATGGAATCTGTTTATGCTATGTAGTTCTACTAATGGGAATGTATATGTTATGTAGTTCTACTGATGGAACCTGTCTATGTTATGTAGTTCTACTGATGGAACCTTGTCTGCTATGTAGTTCTACTAATTGAACGTTGTCTATGTTATGTATTTCTATTGATGGAATCTGTCTATGCTATGTGAATGGCATTTGCTGAACCTGTCTATGTTATGTGTTCTACTGATGGGACCTGTCTATGCTATGTAGTTCTATTGATGTAACCTATGCTATGTAATTCTACTGATGGAACCTGGCTATGCTATGTAGTTCTACTGATGGAACCTGTCTATGTTATGTGTTCGTATTGATGTAACCTATGCTATGTAATTCTACTGATGGAACCTGTCTATGCTATGTGTTCTACTGATGGAACCTGTCTATGTTATGTAGTTCTACTGATGGAACCTGTCTATGCTATGTAATTTACTGATGGAACCTGTCTATGCTATGTAGTTCTACTGATGGAACCTGTCTATGTTATGTAGTTTTACTAATTGAACCTGTCTATGTTATGTAGTTCTATTGATGTAACCTGTCTATGCTATGTAGTTCTACTGATGGAACCTGTCTATGCTATGTAGTTCTACTGAGGAACCTGTCTATGTTATGTAGTCTTCACAAAAGGAACCTGTCTATGTTATGTAGGTCACTTCGATGGAACCTGTCTATGCTATGTAGTTCTACTAATGGAACCTGTCTATGCTATGTAGTTCTACTGATGGTACCTGTCTATGCTATGTAGTTCTACTGAATGAACCTTCCTATGTTATGTAGTTCTACTCATGGAACTTGTCTATGCTATGTAGTTCTACTGATGGAACCTGTCTGGGTTATGTAGCATTACTGATGGAACTCGTCTATGTTGGATGTGTCTTACTGATGGAACATCTCTATGCTATGTCTACTGATGGAACCTGTCTATGTTATGTAGCCTTGATTGATGGAACCTGTCTATGTTATGTAGTTGTACTGATGGAACTGTCTCATATGTAGTTCTACTGATGGAACCTTGACTATGTTATGTAGCACTACTGATGCAACCTGTCTATGTTATGTAATTCTACTGATCTAACCTGTCTATGTTATGTAGTTCTACTGATGGAACCTGTCTATGTTATGCAGTTCTACTGAAGGAACCTGCCTATGTTATGTAGTTCCACTATGGAACTTGTTCATGTTATGTAGTTCTACTGATGGAACCTGTCTATGCTATGTAGATCTATTGATGGAACCTGTCTATGCTATGTAGTTCTACTGATGGAACCTGTCTATGTTATGTAGCACTACTGATGCAACCTGTCTATGTTATGTAATTCTACTGATCGAACCTGTCTATGTTATGTGAAGCCCTACTGATGGAACCTGTCTAGATATAGTTCTTACTGAAGGAACTTGCCTATGTTATGTAGTTCTACCATGGAACTTGTCTGTGTTATGTAGTTCTACTGATGGAACCTGTCTATGCTATGTAGATCTATTGATGGAACCTGTCTATGCTATGTAGTTCTACTGATGGAACCTGTCTATGTTATGTAGCTCTACTGATGGTACCTGTCTATCTTATGTAGATCTTACTGATGAACCCGTCTATGTTATGTAGTTCTACTGATGGAACTCGTCTATGTTATGGCTCTACTGATGGAACCTGTCAATGTTATGTAGTTCTACTGATGGAACGTGTCTATGCTATGTAGTTCTACTAATGGAACCTGTCTATGTTATGTAGTTCTACTGAAGGAACTGTCTAAGGTTATGTAAGTTCTACTGAAGGAACCTCTCTATTTTGTGTAGTTCTACTGTTGATGAATTTAACGCTATGTAGTTCTACTCTTGATGGAATCTGTTTATGCTATGTAGTTCTACTAATGGAACCTGTATATGTTATGTAGTTCTACTGATGGAACCTGTCTAGGTTATGTAGTCTACTGATGAACCAGTCTATGTTATGTAGTTCTACTAATTGAACGTTGTCTATGTTATGTATTTCTATTGATGAACCTGTGTATGCTATGTATTTTATCACTGCTGAACCTATTCATGTTATGTAGTTCTACCATGTAACCTGTCTATGCTATGTAGTCTCTATTGATGTAACCTATGCTATGTAATTTACTGATGGAAACCTGTCTATGCTATGTAGTTCTACTGATGGAACTCTGTCTATGTCATGTAGTTCTATTGATGTAACCTATGCTATGTAATCTTACTGATGGAACCTGTCTATGCTATGTAGTTCTAATGATGGAACCTGTTCATGTTATAGTTCACTGATGGAACTGTCTATGCTATGTAGTTCTACTGATGGAACCTGTCTAAGTTATGTAGTATTACTGATGAACCTGTCTATGTTATGTAGTTCTACTGATGGAACATCTCTATGCCATGTAGTTCTACTGATGGAACCTGTCTATGTTATGTAGCTCTCATCGATGGAACCGTCTATGTTATGTATTTGTACTGATGGAACCTGTCTATGCTATGTAGTTCTAACATGGAACCTGGTTCATGTTATGTAGCACTACTGATGCAACCTGTCTATGTTATGTAATTCTACTGATCGAACTTGTCTATACATGTAGTTCACTGATGGAACCTGTCTATGTTATGTAAGCTCTACTGAAGGAACCTGCCTATGTTATGTAGTTCTACTCATGGAACTTGTCTATGTTATGTGTTCTACTGAGTGGAACCTGTCTATGCTATGTAGATCTATTGATGGAACCTGTCTATGCTATGTAGTCTCTACTGATGGAACCTGTCTATGTTATGTAGCACTACTGATGCAACCTGTCTATGTTATGTAATTCTACTGATCGAACCTGTCTATGTTATGTAGTTCTACTGATGGAACCTGTCTAGCAAGTGTAGTTCTACTGAAGGAACCTGCCTATGTTATGGGTGTGTCTACTCATGGAACTGTTCATGTTATGTGTTCACTGATGGAACCTGTCTATGCTATGATCTATTGATGGAACCTGTCTATGCTATGTAGTTGTACTGATGGAACCTGTCTATGTCATGTGGTTCTACTGATGGTACCTGTCTATCTTATGTGGATCTACTGATGGAACCTGTCTATGTTATGTAGTTCTACTGATGGAACCTGTCTATGTTATGTAGTTCTACTGATGGAACCTGTCAATGTTATGTAGTTCTACTGATGGAAAAGTGCTGTCTATGCTATGTAGTTCTACTAATGGAAACTGTCTATGTTATGTAGCTCTACTGATGGAACCTCTCTATGCTATGTAATTCTACTGATCGAACCTGTCTATGTTATATAGTTCTACTGATGGAACCTGTCTATGTTATGTAGTTCTACTGAAGGAACCTGCCTATGTTATGTAGTTCACTCATGGAACTTGTCTATGTTATGTGGATTCTGATGGAACCTGTCTATGCTATGTAGTTCTATTGATGGAACCTGTCTATGCTATGTAGTTCTACTGATGGAACCTGTCTATGTTATGTAGTTCTTCTAATGGAACCTGTCTATAGTATGGTTCTACTGATGGAACCTGTCTAATTTCTGTAGTTCTACTAATGGAACCTGTCTATGTTATGTAGTTCTAGTGATGGAACCTGTCTATGCTATGTAATTATACTGATGGAAGCTGTCTATGTTGGTTCTACTGATGGAACCTGTCTATGCTACGTAGTTCTACAGATGGAACCTGTCTATGATATGTAGTTCTACTAATGAAACCTGTCTATGTTATGTAGTTCTACTGATGGAACCTGTCTATGCTATGTAGTTCTACTGAGGGTACCTGTCTATCTTGTAGTTCTACTGATGGTACCTGTCTATCTTATGTAGTTCTACTGATGGAACCTGTCTATGTTATGTAATATAGATGGAACCTGTCTATGTTATGTAGTTCTACTGATGAACCTGTCAATGTTATGTAGTTCTACTGATGGAACGTGTCTATGCTATGTAGTTCTACTAATGGGAACCTTTCCATGTTCTGTGTTTACAAAGAAACCTGTCTATGTTATGTGGTTCTACTGATGGAACCAGTCGATGCTATGTAGTTCTACTGATGGAACCTGTCTAGGTTATATAGTTCTACTAATGGAACCTGTCTATGTTCTGTGGTTCTACTAATGGAACCTGTCAATGTTATGTAGTTCTACTAATGGAACCTGTCTATGGTATGTAGTTCTACTGATGGAACCTGTCTATGCTATGTAGTTCTACTGATGGAACCTGTGTAAGCTATGTAGTTCTACTGAGGAACATGTCAATGTTACGTAGTTCTACTAATGGAACCTGTCTATGTTATGTAGTTCACCTGATGGAACCTGTCAATGTTATGTAGTTCCACTGATGGAACCTGTCTATGCTATGTAGTTCAACTGATGGAACCTGTCTATGTTATGTAGTTCTACTGATGGAACCTGTCAATGCTATGTAGTTCTACTGATGGAACCTGTCTATGTTATGTAGTTCTACTGATGGAACCTGTCTATGTTATGTAGTTCTACTAATTGAACCTGTCTATGTTATGTATTTCTAGTGATGGAACCTGTCTATGCTATGTAGTTCTTCTGATGGAACCTGTCTAGGTTATGTAGTTCTACTGATGGGACCTGTCTATGCTATGTAGTTCTACTGGTGGAACCTGTCTATGTTATGTAGTTCTACTGATGGGACCTGTCTATGCTACGTAGTTCTATTGATGTAACCTATGCTATGTAATTCTACTGATGGAATCCTGTCTATGCTATGTAGTTCTACTGAGGAACCTGTCTATGTTATGTAGTTCTATTGATGGACCCTGTCTATGCTATGTAATTCTACTGATGGAACCTGTCTATGCTATGTAGTTCTACTGATGGAACCTGTCTATGTTATGTAGTCCTACTGATGGAACCTGTCTATGTTATGTAGTTCTACTAATTGAACCTCTCTATGTTATGTAGTTCTAGTGATGGAACCTGTCTATGCTATTTAGTTCTACTGATGGAACCTGTCTATGTTATGTAGTTCTACAGATGGAACCTGTCTATGTTATGTAGTTCTGCTGATGGAATCTCTCCATGCTATGTAGTTCTACTGATGGAATCTGTTTATGCTATGTAGTTCTACTGATGGAACCTGTCTATGTTATATAGTTCTACTAATTGAACCTGTATATATTATGTAGTTCTATTGATGGAACCTGTCTATGCTATGTAGTTCTACTGATGGAACCTGTCTATGTTATGTAGTTCTACTGATGGAACCTGTCTATGTTATGTAGTTCTACTAATTGAACCTGTCTATGTTATGTATATCTAGTGATGGAACCTCTCTATGCTATGTAGTTCTACTGATGGAACCTGTCTAGGTTATGTAGTTCTACTGATGGGACCTGTCTATGCTATGTAGTTCTACTGGTGGAACCTGTCTATGTTATGTAGTTCTACAGATGGAACCTGTCTATGCTACGTAATTCTATTGATGTAACCTATGCTATGTAATTCTACTGATGGAACCTGTCTATGCTATGTAGTTCTACTGATGGAACCTGTCTATGTTATGTAGTTCTACTGATGGACCCTGTCTATGCTATGTAATTCTACTGATGGAACCTGTCTATGCTATGTAGTTCTACTGATGGAACCTGTCTATGTTATGTAGTTCTACTGATGGAACCTGTCTATGTTATGTAGTTCTACTAATTGAACCTGTCTATGTTATGTAGTTCTAGTGATGGAACCTGTCTATGCTATGTAGTTCTACTGATGGAACCAGTCTATGTTATGTAGTTCTACTGATGGAACCTGTTTATGCTATGTAGTTCTACTGATGGAACCTGTCTATGTTATGTAGTTATACAGATGGAACCTGTCTATGTTATGTAGTTCTACTGATGAAACCTGTCTATGTTATTTATTTCTACTGATGGAACCTGTCTATGCTATGTAGTTCTAATGATGGATCCTGTCTATGTTATGTAGTTCTACTGATGGAACCTCTCTATGATACGTAGTTCTACAGATGGAACCTGTCTATGATATGTAGTTCTACTAATGAAACCTGTCTATGTTATGTAGTTCTACTGATGGAACCTGTCCATGCTATGTAGTTCTACTGAGGGTACCTGTCTATGTTATGTAGTTCTACTGATGGTACCTGTCTATCTTATGTAGTTCTACTGATGGAACATGTCTATGTTATGTAGCTCCACTGATGGAACCTGTCTATGTTGAGGAGCTGACTGATGGAACCTGTCAATTTTATGTAGTTCTACGGATGGAACGTGTCTATGCTAGGTTCTACTAATGGAACCTTGTCTATGTTATGTAGTTCTACTTCAAAGGAACCTGTCTATGTTATATAGTTCTACTTGAAGGAACCTGTCTATGTTGTGTAGTTCTACTGATGGAACCTGTCTATGTTATGTAGTTCTACTGATGGAACCTGTCAATTTTATGTAGTTCTACTGATGGAACGTGTCTATGCTATGTAGTTCTACTAATGGAACCTGTCTATGTTATGTAGTTCTACTGATGGAACCTGTCTATGTTATGTAGTTCTACTGATGGAACCTGTCTATGTTATGTAGTTCTATAATGGAACCTGTCCATTTTATGTAGTTCCACTGATGGAACCTGTCTATGTTATGTTCCACTGATGGAACCTGTCTATGTTATGTAGTTCTACTAATGGAACCTGTCTATGTTATGTAGTTCTACTGATGGAATTTGTCCATGCTATGTGTTCTGATTGATGAATCTGTTTATGCTATGTAGTTCTACTAATGGAACCCGTATATGTTATGTAGTTCTACTGATGGAACCTGTCTATGTTATGTAGTTCTACTGATGGAACCTGTCTAAGTTATGTAGTTCTACTAATTGAAACGTTGTCTATGTTATGTATTTCTATTGATGGAACTGTTCATGCTATGTAGTTCTACACTGCTGAACCTGTCTATGCTATGTAGTTCTACTGATTGACCTGTCTATGCTATGTAGTTCTATTGATGTAACCTATGCTATGTAATTCACTGATGGAACCTGTTCATGCTATGTAGTTCTACTGATGGAACCTGTCTATGTTATGTAGTTCTATTGATGTAACCTATGCTATGTAATTCTACTATTTGAACCTGTTCATGCTATGTAGTTCTACTGATGGAACCTGTCTATGTTATGTGGTTCACTGATGGAACCTGTCTATGCTATGTAATTCTACTGATGGAACCTGTCTATGCTATGTCTTCACTGATGGAACCTGTCTATGTTATGTAGTTTTACTAATTGAACCTGTCTATGTTATGTAGTTCTATTGATGGAACCTGTCTATGCTATGTAGTTCTACTGATGGAACCTGTCTATGCTATGTAGTTCTACTGAGGGAACCTGTCTATGTTATGTAGTTCTGCACAAAAGGAACCTGTCTATGTTATGTAGTTCTACTGATGGGAACTGTCTATGTTATGTAGTTCTACTAATGGAAATCTGTCTATGTTATGTAGGTCTACTGATGGAACTCTGTCTATGCTATGTAGTTCTACTAATGGAACCTGTCTATGCTATGTAGTTCTACTGATGGTACCTGTCTATGCTATGTAGTTCTACTGAAGGAACCTTTCCTATGTTATGTAGTTCTACTCATGAACTTGTCTATGCTATGTAGTTCTACTGATGGAACCTGTCTAAGCAGTGTAGTATTACTGATGGAACCTGTCTATGTTATGTAGTTCTACTGATGGAACATCTCTATGCTATGTAGCTCCTACTGATGGAACCTGTCTATGTTATGTAGCTCTACTGATGGAACCTGTCTATGTTATGTAGTTGTACTGATGAACCTGTCTATGCTATGTAGTTCTACTCATGGAACCTGTCTATGTTATGTAGCACTACTGATGC
Source organism: Ascarosepion bandense (assembly GCA_037127315.1). Classification (NCBI taxonomy): domain Eukaryota; kingdom Metazoa; phylum Mollusca; class Cephalopoda; order Sepiida; family Sepiidae; genus Ascarosepion; species Ascarosepion bandense. The sequence goes on from JBBBDQ010002242.1 coordinate 4,091,737, forward strand.
AACCTGTCTATGTTATGTAATTCTACTGATCGAACCTGTCTATGTTATGTAGTTCTACTGATGGAACCTGTCTAAAAGTTATGTAGTTCTACTGAAGGAACTCTGCCGAAGTGTTATGTAAGTTCTACTCATGGAACTTGTTCATGTTAGGTAGTTCTACTGATGGAACCTGTCTTTATGCTATGTAGATCTCATGATGGAACCTGTCTGGGTTATGTAGTCTATTTGATGGAACCTGTCTATGTTATGTAGCACTACTGATGCAACCTGTTCATGTAATTCACTGACGTAACTCAGTCTATGTTATGTAGTTCTACTGATGGAACCTGTCTATGTTATGTAGTTCTACTGAAGGAACCTGCCTATGTTATGTAGTTCTACTTCCTATGGAACTTGTCTATGTTATGTAGTTCTACTGATGGAACCTGTCTATGCTATGTAGATCTATTGATGGAACCTGTCTATGCTATGTAGTTCTACTGATTGAACCTGTCTATGTTATGTAGTTCTACTGATGGTACTGTCTATCTTATGTAGATCTACTGATGGAACCTGTCTATGTTATGTAGTTCTACTGATGGAACCTGTCTATGTTATGAAGTTCTACTGATGGAACCTGTCAATGTTATGTAGTTCTACTGATGGAACGTGTCTAAGGGCATAGTTCTACTAATGGAACTGTCTATGCTATGTGTTCACTGAAGGAACCTGTCTATGTTATAGTTCTACTTGAAGAACCTCTCTATTTTGTGTAGTTCTACTGATGGAATTTGTCCATGCTATGTTCTACTGATGGAATCTGTTGGTGTTATGCTCCTACTAATGGAACCTGTATATGTTATGTAGTTCTACTGATGGGAATCATCTATGTTATGTAGTTCTATCGATAACCTGTCTATGTTATGTAGTTCTACTAATTGAATCACATCTATGTTATGTATTTCTATTGGATGGAACTGTGTATGCTATGTATTTCTACTGCTGGAACCTGTCTATGTAGTTCTACTGATGGGACCTGTCTATGCTATGTAGTTCTATTGATGTAACCTATGCTATGTAATTCTACTGATGGAACCTGTCTATGCTATGTAGTTCTACTGATGGAACCTGCTCCATGCCATGTAGTTCTATTGATGTAACCTATGCTATGTAATTCTACTGATGGAACCTGTCTATGCTATGTAGTTCTACTGATGGAACCTGTCTATGTTATGTAGTTCTACTGATGGAACCTGTCTATGCTATGTAGTTCTACTGATGGAACCTGTCTATGTAGTATTACTGATGGAACTCGGGGGTTCATGCTATGTAGTTCTACTGATGGAACATCTCTATGCTATGTAGTTCTAATGATGGAACCTGTCTATGTTATGTGTAGCTCTACTGATGGAAACTGTCTATGTTATGTGTAGTTGTACTGATGGAACCTGTCTATGCTACAGTCTTACTGATGGAACCTGTTCATGTTTATGTAGCACTACTGATGCGACCTGTCTATGTTATGTAATTCTACTGATCGAACCTGTCTATGTTATGTAGTTCTACTGATGGAACCTGTCTATGTTATGTAGTTCTACTGAAGGAACCTGCCTATGTTATGTAGTTCTACTCATGGAACTTGTCTATGTTATGTAGTTCTACTGATGGAACCTGTCTATGCTATGTAGATCTATTGATGGAACCTGTCTATGCTATGTAGTTCTACTGATGGAACCTGTCTATGTTATGTAGCACTACTGATGCAACCTGTCTATGTTATGTAATTCTACTGATCGAACCTGTCTATGTTATGTAGTTCTACTGATGGAACCTGTCTATGTTATGTAGTTCTACTGAAGGAACCTGCCTATGTTATGTAGTTCTACTCATGGAACTTGTCTATGTTATGTAGTTCTACAGATGGAACCTGTCTATGCTATGTAGATCTATTGATGGAACCTGTCTATACTATGTAGTTCTACTGATGGAACCTGTCTATGTTATGTAGTTCTACTGATGGTACCTGTCTATCTTATGTAGATCTACTGATGGAACCCTGTCTATGTTATATGGTTCTACTGATGGAACCTGTCTATGTTATGTGAATTCTACTGATGGAACCTGTCAATGTTGTGTAGTTCTACTGATGGGCAGTGTCTATGCTATGTAGTTTCTACTAATGGAACCTGTCTTATGTTATGTAGTTCTACTGAAGGAACCTGTCTATGTTATGTAGTTCTACTGAAGGAACCTCTCTATTTTGTGTAGTTCTACTGATGGAATTTGTCCATGCTATGTAGTTCTACTGATGGAATCTGTTTATGCTATGTAGTTCTACTAATGGAACCTGTATATGTTATGTAGTTCTACTGGTGGAGACCTGTCTATGTTATGTAGTTCTACTGGTGGTGGAACCTGTCTATGTTATGTAAGGGTTCTACCATTCAAACGTTGTCTATGTATGTATTTTCTATTGATGGAACCCATGTGTATGCTATTTCTACTGGAACTGTCTATGTTTATGTAGTTCTACTGATGGGACCTGTCTATGCTATGTAGTTCTATTGATGTAACCTATGCTATGTAATTCTACTGATGGAACCTGTCTATGCTATGTAGTTCTGATGGAACCTGTCTATGTCATGTAGTTCTATTGATGTAACCTATGCTATGTAATTCTACTGATGGGGCCTGTCTATGCTGTAGTTCTACTGATGGAACCTGTCTATGTTATGTGGTTCTACTGATGGAACCTGTCTATACTGTAATTCCACTGATGGAACCTGTCTTTTGCTATGTAGATTTCTACTGATGGAACCTGTCTATGTTATGTAGTTCTACTAATTGAACCTCTATGTTATGTAGTTCTAATGATGGAACCTGTCTATGCTATGTCACTTCTACTGATGGAACCTGTCCATGCTATGTAGGTTCCACTGAAGGAACCTGTCTATCTATGTTATGTGGTTCTACAAAGACACAATATGTTATGTAGTTCTACTGATGGAACCTGTCTATGGAATGTGGGTCTACACTGATGGAACCTGTCTATGCTGCGTAGTTCTACTAATGGAACCTGTCTATGCTATGTAGTTCTACTGATGGTACCTGTCTATGCTATGTAGTTCTACTGAAGACCTTCCCCTGTGGCCTTAGTTTCTACTCATGGAACTTGTCTATGCTATGTAAGTTCTACTGATGGAACCTGTCTAAATTATGTAGTTTACTTTGATGGAACCTGTCTATGTTGTGTAGTTCTACAATTGGAACCTCTGTACTGTAGTTCTACTGATGGAACCTGTCTATGTTATGTGGATTCTACTGATGAACCTGTCTATGTTATGTAGTTGTACTGATGGAACCTGTCTATGCTATGTAGTTCTACTGATGGAACCTGTCTGTGTTATGTAGCACTACTGATGCAACACTGTCTATGTTATGTAATTCTACTGATCGAACCTGTCTATGTTATGTAGTTCTACTGATGGAACCTGTCTATGTTATGTAGTTCCTACTGAAAGACATCTGCCCTATGTTATGTAGTTCTACTCATGGAACTTGTCTGCCTAGTATAGTTCTACTGATGGAACCTGTCTGTATAAGTCTATTGATGGAACATGTCTATGCTATGTAGTTCTACTGATGGAAACTGTCTATGTTATGTAGTTCTACTGATGGTACCTGTCTATCTTATGTAGTTCCACTGATGGAACCTGTCTATGTTATGTAGTTCTACTGATGGAACCTGTCTATGTTATGTAGTTCTACTGATGGAACCTGTCAATGTTATGTAGTTCTACTGATGGAACGTGTCTATGCTATGTAGTTCTACTAATGGAACCTGTCTATGTTATGTAGTTCTACTGAAGGAACCTGTCTATGTTATGTAGTTCTACTGAAGGAACCTGTCTATGTTGTGTAGTTCTACTGATGGAATTTGTCCATGCTATGTAGTTCTACTGATGGAATCTGTTTATGCTATGTAGTTCTACTAATGGAACCTGTATATGTTATGTAGTTCTACTGATGGAACCTGTCTATGTTATGTAGTTCTACTGATGGAACCTGTCTATGTTATGTAGTTCTACTAATTGAACGTTGTCTATGTTATGTATTTCTATTGATGGAACCTGTCTATTCTATGTAGTTCTACTGCTGGAACCTGTCTATGTTATGTAGTTCTACTGATGGGACCTGTCTATGCTATGTAGTTCTATTGATGTAACCTATGCTATGTAATTCTACTGAAGGAACCTGTCTATGCTATGTAGTTCTACTGATGGAACCTGTCTATGTTATGTAGTTCTATTGATGTAACATATGCTATGTAATTCTACTGATGGAACCTGTCTATGCTATGTAGTTCTACTGATGGAACCTGTCTATGTTATGTAGTTCTACTGATGGAACCTGTCTATGCTATGTAATTCTACTGATGGAACCTGTCTATGCTATGTAGTTCTACTGATGGAACCTGTCTATGTTATGTAGTTCTACTAATTGAACCTGTCTATGTTATGTAGTTCTATTGATGGAACCTGTCTATGTTATGTAGTTCTACTGATGGAACCTGTCTATGTTATATAGTTCTACTAATGGAACCTGTCTATGTTATGTAGTTCTACTGATGGAACCAGTCGATGCTATATAGTTCTACTGATGGAACCTGTCTATGTTATATTGAGTTTACTGATGGAACTTGTTTATGCTATGGTTCTACTGATGGAACCTGTCTATGTCATGTAGTTCTACACATGGAACAAGACTATGCTATGTAGTTCTACACATGGAACCTGTCTATGATATGTAGTTCTACTAATGGAACCTGTATGTTATGTAGGTCTACTGATGGAACCTGTCTATGCTATGTAGTTCACTAATGGAACCTGTCTGTGCTATATGTAGTTTTACTGATGGAACCTGTCTATGTGATGTAGTTCTACTGATGGAACCTCTCTATGCTATGTAGTTCTACTGATGGAACCTGTCTATGCTATGTAGTTCTACTGATGGAACCTGTCTATAAACTGTATGTAGTTGTACTGATAGGACCTGTCTATGCTATGTAGTTCTACTGATGGAACCTGTCTATGTTATGTAGCACTACTGATGCAACCTGTCTATGTTATGTAATTCTACTGATCGAACCTGTCTATGTTGTAGTTCTACTAATGGAACCTGTCTAAGTTATGTAGTTCTACTGAAGGAACCTGCCTATGTTATGTAGTTCTACTCATGGAACTTGTCTATGTTATGTAGTTCTACTGATGGAACCTGTCTCTGTGGCAAGTCCTAACAGTGGAACCTGTCTATGCTATGTAGTTCTACTGATGGAACCTGTCTATGTTATGTAGTTCTACTGATGATGCTGTCTATCTTATGTAGTTCTACTGATGGAACCTGTCTATGTTATGTAGTTCTACTGATGGAACCTGTCTATGTTATGTAGTTCTACTAGTGGAACCTGTCAATGTTATGTAGTTCTACTGATGGAACGTGTCTATGCTATGTAGTTCTACTAATGGAACCTGTCTATGTTATGTAGTTCTACTGAAGGAACCTGTCTATGTTATGTAGTTCTACTGAAGAACCTGTCTATGTTGTGTGGTTCTGCAGTTTTCTGGAACCCGTCTGTGCTATGTAGTTATATTGATGGAAAATGTCTATGCTATGTAGTTCTACTGATGGGACATGTCTATAATGTGTAGTTCTATTGATGGAACACTGTCTAACTATGTAGTTCTACTGATGGAACATGTCTATGTTATGTAGTTCTACTTATGTAAACATTTTATGCTATACATTCTACTGATGGAACCTGTCTATGTTATGTAGTTCCACTGATGGAACCTGTCTATGTTATGTGATTTTACTGATGGAACCTGTCTATTTTTTATGTAGTTCTACTGATGGAACCTGTCCATGTTATGTGGATACTGATGGAACTTGTCTATTTTATGTAGTTCTACTAATTGAACCTGTCTATGTTATGTAGTTCTAGTGATGGAACCTGTCTATGTTATGTAATTATACTGATGGAACCTGTCTATGTTATGTAGTTCTACTGATGGGACCTGTCTATGCTATGTAGTTCTACTGGTGGAACCTGTCTATGTTATGTAGTTCTAATGATGGAACCTCTCTATGCTATGTAATTCTTCTGATGGAACCTGTCTATGCTACTTGTAAGTTCTACTGATGGGAACCTGTCTATGTTATGTAGTTCTACTGATGGAACCTGTCTATGTTATGCAGTTCTACTACTTGAACATGTCTGTATAATGTTAATATGGATATACCAGTGATGGAACCTGTCTATGCTACTTATGTAGTTCTACTGATGGAAACTGTCTATGTTATGTGGTTCTACTGATGGAACCTGTTTATGCTATGTAGTTCTACTGATGGAACCTGTCTATGTTATGTAGTTCTACACATGGAACAAGTCTATGCTATGTAGTTCTACAGATGAGACCTGTCTATGATATGTAGTTCTACTAAGGGAACCTGTCTATGTTATGTAGGTCTACTGATGGAACATATCTATGTTATGTGAGTTCTACTAATGGAACCTGTCTATGCTATGTAGTTCTACTGATGGTACCTGTCTATACTCTGTAGTTCTACTGAAAACTTCCTATGTTATGTAGTTCTACTAATTGAACCTGTCTATGTTGTAGTTCTACTGAGGAACCTGTCACAGTTATTGGTTACTGATGGAACCTGTCTATGTTATGTGGTTCTACTGATGGAACCTCTCTATGCTATGTAGTTCTAATGATGGAACCTGTCTATGCTATATCAGTTCTACTGATGGAACCTGTCTATGTTATGTAGCTCTACCGATGCAACCTGTGTATGTTATGTAATTATACTGATCGAACCTGTCAATGTTATGTAGTTCTACTGATGGAACCTGTCTATGTTATGTAGTTCTACTGAAGGAACCTGCCTATGTTATGTAGTTCCACTCATGGAACTTGTCTATGTTATGTAGTTCTACTGATGGAACCTGTCTATCTGTGGTTCTCTTGATGGAACCTGTCTATGCTATGTAGTTCTACTGATGGAACCTGTCTATGAATATGTAGTTCTGCAGCCAGACCTGTCTGTATTCTGTAGTTCTACTGATGGAACCTGTCTGTAGTTCCTAACATAAATGGAAACTGTCTATGTTATGTAGTTCTACTGATGGAACCTCTCTATGTTATGTGGATCTACTAATGGAACCTGTCCTATGTTATGTGGTCTATACTGATGGAACCTGTCTATGTAACAACAGTTCTACTGATGGAACCTGTCTATGCTATATAGTTCTACTGATGGAACCTGTCTATGTTCTTGAGTTCCACTGATGGACCATGTCTATGTTATGTAGTTCTACAGATGGAACCTCTCTATGTTGTATAGTTCTACTGATGGAACCTGTCTGTATGTAGTTCTACTGATGGAACCTTCATATGTGTAGTTCTACTGATGGAACCTGTCTATGTTATGTAGTTCTACTAATTGAACCTGTCTATGTTATGTAGTTCTAGTGATGGAACCTGTCTATGCTATGTAATTATACTGATGGAAGCTGCCTATGTTATGTACTTCTCCTGATGGAACCTGTCTCATTGTATTTCTACTGATGGAACCTGTCTATGCTATGTAGTTCTGATGGAACCTGTCTATGTTATGTAGTTATACAGATGGGAAACTGTTTATGATATGTAGTTCTACTAATGGAAACATGTCTATGTTATGTAGTTCTACTGGAAGGAACCTCATCTATGTTGTAGTTCTACTGAAGGAACCTGTCTATGTTGTGTAGTTCTACTGAAGGAACCTGTCTATGCTATGAAGTTCTATTGATAGAAACTGTTTATGCTATGTAGTTCTACTGATGGGACCTGTCTATGCTATGTAGTTCTACTGATGGAACCTGTCTATGCTATGTAGTTCTATTGATTGAACCTGTCTATGCTATGTGGTTCTACTGATGGAACCTCCTATGCTATGTAGTTCTACTGATGGAACCTGTCTTATATTCTGTAGTTCTACTAATGGAAACTGTCTATGTTATGTAGTTATACTGATGGAACCATTCGATGCTTTGTAGTGCTACTGATGGAACCTGTCTATGTTATGGTTTCTACTCATGGAACCTGTCTATGCTATGTAGTTTTGCTGATGGAACCTGTCTATGCAATGTAGTTCTACTGAGGAACATATCAATGTTACGTAATTCTACTAATGGAACCTGTCTATGTCATGTAGTTCTACTGATGGAACCTGCCAATGTTATGTAGTTCTACTAATGGAACCTGTGTATGTTTTATGTAGTTCCACTGATGGAACCTGTCAATGTTATGTAGTTCCACTGATTGGACCGTTTATATTATGTAGTTCTTCTGAAGGAACCCGTCTATGTTATGTAGTTCTACTGATGGAAACTGTCTATGTTATGTGGTTTTACTAATTGAACCTGTATATGTTATGTAATTCTAGTGATGGAACCTATCTATGCTATGTAATTCTACTGATGGAACCTGTCTATGTTATGTAGTTCTACTGATGGAACCTGTCTATGCTATGTAGTTCTACTGATGGAATCTGTTTATGCTATGTAGTTCTACTAATGGAACCTGTATATGTTATGTAGTTCTACTGATGGAACCTGTCTATGCTATGTAGTTCTACTGATGGAACCTGTCTATGTTATGTAGTTCTACTGATGGAACCTGTCTATGTTATGTAGTTCTACTAATTGAACCTGTCTATGTTATGTGGTTACATTGGTGAACCTGTCATATGCTATGTAGTTCTACTGGTGGAACCTGTCTATGTTATGTAGTTGTACTGATGGGACCTGTCTATGCTATGTGGACTGTGATGTAACCTGTCTATGCTATGTAGTTCTACTGATAGAACCTGTCTATGCTATGTAGTTCTACTGATGGAACCTGTCTATGTTATGCAGTTCTACTGATGGAACCTCTCTATACTATGCTACATTCTACTGATGGAACCTGTCTATGCTATGTAGTTCTACTGATGGGACCTGTCTATGTTATGGTTCTACTGATGGAACCTGTCTATGTTATGTAGTTCTATTAGTGAACCTGTCTATGTTCTGTAGTTCTACTAATGGAACCTGTCTATGTTATGTAGTTCTACTGATGGAACCTCTCTATGTTATGTGGTTCTACTAATGGAACCTGTCTATGTTATGTGAGTTTCTACTGATGGAACCTGTCTATGCTACGTAGTTCTACAGATGGAACCTGTCTATGATATGTAGTTCTACTAATGGAACCTGTCTATGTTGTAGTTCTACTGATGGAACCTGTCTATGCTATGTGTTCTACTGGTGGAACCTGTCTATGTAGTAGTTCTACTAGGAAGTGGAACCTGTCTATGTTATGTAGTTCCACTGATGGAACCTGTCTATGTTATGTAGTTTTACAGATGGAACCTGTCTATGTTATGTAGTTCTACTGATGGAACCTGTCTGTGTTGTAGTTCTACTGATGGAACCAGTCAATGCTATGTAGTGCTACTGATGGAACCTGTCTATGTTATGTAGTTCTACAGATGGAACCTGTCTATGCTATGTAGTTCTACTGATGGAACCTTCTCTATGCTATGTAGTTCTACTGAGAACATGTCAATATTACGTAGTTCTACTAATGGAACCTGTCTATGTTATGTAGTTCTACTAATGGAATATATCAATGTATGATTCCACTGATGGAACCTGTCAGTAATATGTAGTTCCACTGATGGAACCCGTCTATGTTATGTAGTTCTACTGAAGGAACCCGTCTGTGTTGTGTAGTTCAACTGATGGAACCTGTCTATGTTTATGTAGTTTTACTAATTGAACCTGTATATGTTATGTAATTCTAGTGATGGAACCTATCTATGCTATGTAATTCTACTGATGGACCTGTCTATGTTATGTAGTTCTACTGATGGAACATGTCTATGCTATGTAGTTCTACTGATGGAATCTGTTTATGCTATGTAGTTCTACTAATGGAACCTGTATATGTTATGTAGTTCTACTGATGGAACCTGTCTATGCTATGGAGTTCTACTGATGGAACCTGTCTATGTTATGTAGTTCTACTGATGGGGCCTATGTCCTATGTTATGTGGTTCTACTAATTGAACCCTGTCTATGTTGTATAGTTCTAGTGATGGAAACCTGTCTGCTATATAGTTATACTGATGGAACACATGTCTATGTTATGTGGTTCTACTGATGGGACCTGTCTATGCTAAATAGTTCTACTGGTGGAACCTGTATATGTTATGTAGTTCTACTGATGGAACCTGTCTATATGGGTTCTATTGATGTAACCTGTCTATGCTATGTAGGTTTCTAATGATAGAACCTGTCTATGCTATGTAGTTCTACTGATGGAACCTGTCTATGTTATGCAGTTCTACTGATGGAACCTCTCTATGCTATGTAATTCTACTGATGGAACCTATCTATGCTGAGTTCTACCCCAGTGGGACCTGTCTATGTTGTAGCAGTTCTACTGAATGAACCTGTCTATGTTATGTAGTTCTACCATTAGACTGTCTATGTTATGTAGTTCTAGTGATGGAACCTGTCTATACTGTAGTTCTACTGATGGAACCTGTCTATGTTATGTAGTTCTCACACAGCGGAACCTGTTTATGCTATGTAGTTCTACTGATGGAACCTGTCTATGTTATGTAGTTCTACACATGGAACAAGTCTATGCTATGTAGTTCTACAGATGGAACCTGTCTATGTTATGTAGTTCTAGTGATGGAACCTGTCTATGTTATGTAGGTCTACTGATGGAACATGTCTATGTTATGTAGTTTACTAATGGAACCTGTCTATGCTATGTAGTTCTACTGATGGTAACTGTCTATGCTATGTAGTTCTACTGAAGGAACCTTCCTATGTTATGTAGTTCTGCTCATGGAACTTTTCTATACTATGTAGTTCTACTGATGGAACCTGTCTAAGTTGTGTAGTTTTACTGATGGAACCTGTCTATGTTATGTAGTTCTACGGATGGAGCCTGTCTATGCTACGTAGTTCTACAGATGGAACCTATCTATGATGAAGTTCTGCTAATACCAACCTGTCTATCTTCTCTGGTTCTACTGATGGAACCTGTCTATGTTATGTAGCTCTACTGATGCCAGCACTGTCTATGACTATGTAATTCTGCCTGATCGAACCTGTCTATGTTATGTAGTTCTACTGATGGAGCTAATATGTTGTAGTTCTGCTGAAGAACCTGCATATGTTATGTAGTTCTACTCTCATGGAACTTGTCTATGTTATGTGGTTCTACTGATGGAACCACTGTCTATGCTATGTATTGTATTGATGGGGCCTGTCTGTACTATGTGGATTCTACTGATGGAACTGTCTATGTTATGTGGTTCTACAAATGGAACCTGTCTATGTTACTTCCTTAGTTCTGATGGAACCTGTCTATGTTCTGTGTAGTTCTACTAATGGAACCTGTCTATGTTTTATGTGGTTGATGGAACCTCTCTATATTATGTGGGATTCCACTGATGAAACCTGTCTATGTTCCATGTGATTCTACGGATGGAACCTGTCTATGCTACGTAGTTCTACTGGTGGGGCCTGTCATACAGTAGTTCTACTGATGGAACCTGTCTATGCTATTAATTCTACTACAGTGGAACCTGTCTATGTTATGTAGTTCCACTGATGGAACCTGTCTGTGTTGTATTAGTTCTACAGATGGAACCTGTCTATGTTGTGTAGTTCTGCAGATGGAACCTGTCTAGGTTATGTGGTTCTACTGATGGAACATGTCTATGTTATGTGGTTCTACTGATGGAACCTGTCTATGTTATGTGGTTCTGCTAATTGAACCTATGTTGACACAGTTCTAGTGATGGAAGCTGTCTATGCTATGTGATTATACTGATGGAAGCTGTCATGTTCTTTCTACTGATGGACCTGTCTATGTTATGTGTTTCTATAGCAGACCTGTCTATGCTGTAGTTCTAATGATGGAACCTGTCTACATATTCATGTGGTTCTGTGAGATGGAACCTGTCTGTACTCATTAGTTCTGATGTAACTTGTCTATGATATGTGGTTCTACAATGAAACCTGTCTGTCTTCATGTAGTTCTACTGATGGAACCTGTCTATGCTATATGCTGGTTCTACTGAGAAGGGTACCTGTCTATCTTATGTAGTTCTACCTGATGGTACCTGTCTATCTTGTAGTTCTACTGATGGGAACCTGTCTCTGTTGTGGTTCAACTGATGGAAGCTGTCTCCTTCTTATGTGGTTCTACTGATGAGACCTCTGGTGTTATGTGGTTCTGCAGTGGGCATGTCTATGCTATATAGTTCTGTTAATGGAACCTGTCTATATTCTGGTTCTCTGGAAGAACCTGTCTATTTTATGTAGTTCTACTGAAGGAACCTCTCTATGTTTGTTGGCAATTCTGCTGATGGAACCTGTCTATGCTATGTAGTTCTAATGGGTGAGCTGTCAATGCTATGTGGTTCTACTGATGGGACCTGTCTATGTTATGTAGTTCTACTGATGGAACCTGTCTGCCATATGGTTCTATTGATGGAACCTGTCTATACTATGTAGTTCTACTGATGGAACATATCACTGCTATGTAGTTCTACTGATGGAACCTGTCTATGTTCTGTGGTTCCTTTAAAGGAAGCTGTCTATGTTGTAGTTCTACTGATGGAACTGTCTGTATTATATAATTCTACTAATGGAACCTGTCTATGTTGTATAGTTCTACTGATGGAACCTGTCTATGTTGTAGTTCTACTAATGGAACTTCTGTCAATGTATGTGTTCTACTAATGGAACCTGTCTGTCTGTTGTAGTTCTACTGATGGAACCTGTCTATGCTATGTGGTTCTACTGATGGAACCTGTCTATGCTATGTGGTTCTACTGAGGAACATGTCTATGTTATGTGGTTTACTAATTGAACATATGTATGTGTGTAATTCTAGTGATTGAACCTGTCTATGCTATTGTAATTCTACTGATGGAACCTGTCTTCTCTTATGTTATGTAGGTTCTACTGATGGAATCTGTCCATGCTATGTGGTTCTACTGATGGAATCTGTTTATGCTATGTGGTTTCTACTAATAGACCTGTATATGTTATGTGATTCTACTGACAGACCTGTCTATGTTATGTAGTTCTACTGATGGAACCTGTCTGTATTGTATGATTCTACTAATTGAACCTGTCTATGTTCTGTAGTTCTACTAAGGAAGCTGTCTATGTTATGTAATTCTACTGATGCTGGAACCTGTCCCATGTTGTATAGTTCTAATATCTTGAACCTGTCCTTTTATGTAGTTCTACTGAGTGGGAACCAGTTGATGCTGTAGTTCTACTGATGGAACCTGTCTATGTTATAAAAGTTCTACTAATGGAACCTCTTTCCATTCTAGTGATTGAACCTGTCTATGCTATGTAATTCTACTGATGGAACCTGTCTATATTGTAGTTCTACAGATGGAATCTGTCCATGCTATGTAGTTCTACTGATGAATCTGTTTATGCTATGTAGTTCTACTAGTGGAACCTGTATATGTTATGTAGTTCTACTGATGGAACCTGTCAATGCTATGTAGTTCTACTGATGGAACCTGTCTATGTGTTATGTAGTTCTACTGATGGAACCTGTCTGTATTTATCCTTGGTTCTACTAATTGAACCTGTCTATCTGTTGCTGTATTTCTAGTGATGGAACCTATCTGTGCTATGTAGTTCTACTGGTGGAACCTGTCTAGGTTGTAGTTCTACTGATGGGACCTGTCTGTCTGTAGTTCTACTGGTGGAACCTGTCTATGTTATGTAGTTCTACTGATGGAACCTGTCTATGCTATGTAGTTCTTCCAATGGAACCTGTCTGTGCTATGTAGTTCTGCTGAGAACATGTCAATGTTATGTAGTTCTACTAATGGAAGCTGTATATGTTATATAGTTCTACTGATGGAACCTGTCAATGCTATGTAGTTCTACTGATGGAACCTGTCTATGCTATGTAGTTCTGTGTTGAAACTGTCTATGCTATATGTAGTTCTACTGATGGGACCTGTCTATGTTGTGTAGTTCTACTGATGGAACCCGTCTATGCTATGTAGTTCTATTCATGGAACCTCTCTATACTATGGTTCTACTGATGGAACCTGTCAATCATATGTAGTTCTACTGATGGATACTGTCTATGTTCTGTGATTCTACTAAAGGAAGCTGTCTATGTTATGTAGTTCTACTGATGGAACCTGTCTATGTTATATAGTACTAATGGAACCTGTCTATGTTCTATAGTTCTACTAATGGAACCTGTCAATTTTATGTAGTTCTACTAATGGAACCTGTCTATATTTATGGTTCTACTGGAAAGACATATCCTCTATGTAGTTCTACTGATGGAACCTGTCTAATAACTGTAGTTCTACTGAGGAACATGTCAATGTTACGTAGTTCTACTAATGGAACCTGTCTATGTTATGCAATTCTGCAGTGGAACCTGTCTGTGTTATGTAGTTCTACTAATGGAACCTGTCTATGTTTTATGTGGTTACCACTGATAGAACCTGTCAATGTTATGTAGTTCTATGAAAAGTGGAACCGTGTATGTTATGTAGTTCTACTGATGGAACCTGTCTGTGTTATGTAGTTTTACTAATTGAACATGTATATGTTATGTAATTCTAGTGATTGAACCTGTCTATGCTATGTAATTCTACTGTTGGAACCTGTCTATGTTATGTGGTTCTACTGATGGACTCTCCATACTGTAGTTCTACTGATGGAATCTGTTTATGCTATGTAGTTCTACTAATGGAACCTGTGTATGTAGTTCTACTGATTGAACCTGTCTATATTGTAGTTCTACTGATGGATATCTATGTTATGTAGTTCTACTAATTGAACGTGTCTATTTTAATATTTCTAGTGATGGAACCTGTCTATGCTATGTAGTTCTACTGATGGAACCTGTCTAGGTTATGTAGTTCTACTGATGGGACCTGTCTATGCTATGTAGTTTACTGGTGGAACCTCTTATGTTATGTAGTTCTACTGATGGACCCTGTCTATGCTACGTAGTTCTATTGATGTAACCTGTCTATGCTATGTAGTTCTACTGATGGAACCTGTCTATGTTATGTAGTTCTACTGATGGGGCTCTGTCTATATTATGTAGTTCTACTAATTGAACCTGTCTATGCTAGTTCTACTGATGGAACCTGTCTATGTTATGTGTAGTTCTTCTGATGGAACCTGTTTATGCTATGTGGTTCTACTGATGGAACCTGTCTATGTTATGTTGTGTTCTACTGATGGAACCTGTCTATGTTATGTAGTTCTACTAATTGAACCTGTCTATGTTATGTAGTTCTAGTGATGGAACCTGTCTATGCTATGTAATTATACTGATGGAAGCTGTCTATGTTATGTATTTCTACTGATGGAACCTGTCTATGTTTATGTATTTCTACTGATGGAACCTGTCTATGCTATGGTTCTAATGATGGAACCTGTCTATGTTATGTAGTTCTACTGATGGAACCTGTCTATGCTACGTAGTTCTACAGATGGAACCGGTCTATGATATGTAGTTCTACTAATGGAAACCTGTCTATGTTATGTGTTCTACTGATGGAACTGTATATGCTATGTAGTTCTACTGAGGTACCTGTCTATCTTATGTAGTTCTACTGATGGTACCTGTCTATCTTATGGTTCTACTGATGGAACCTGTCTATGTTATGTAGTTCTACTGATGGAACCTGTCTATCTTATGTAGTTCTACTGATGGAACCCTGTCAATGTTATGTAGTTCTACTGATGGAACATGTCTATACTATGTAGTTCTACTGATGGAACCTGTCTATGTTATGTAGTTCTACTGAAGGAACCTGTCTATGTTGTGTAGTTCTATTGATGGAACCTGACTATGCTATGTAGTTCTATTGATGGAAACTGTCTATGCTATGTAGTTCTACTGATGGGACCTGTCTATGTTATGTAGTTCTACTGATGGAATACCCTATGCACTATGTAGTTCTATTGATGGAGACCTGCCTATGCTATGTAGTTCACTGATGGAACCTGTCTATGCTATGTGATTCTACTGATGGAACCTGTCCATGCTATGTAGTTCTACTGATGGAATCTGTTTGTACTGTAGTTCTACTAATGGAACCTGTATATGTTATGTAGTTCTACTGATGGAACTGTCTATGCTATGTAGTTCTACTGATGGAACCTGTCTATGTTATGTAGTTCTACTAATTGAACGTTGACTATGTTATGTATTTCTGGTGATGGAACCTGTCTATGCTATGTAGTTCTGCTGGAACCTGTCTATGTTATGTAGTTCTGGTGGAACCTCTCTATGTTATGTAATTCTACTGATGGAACCTGTCTAAGTTATGTAGTTCTACTGATGGAGATACTGTCCATGCTATGTAGTTCTACTGATGGAATCTGTTTATGCTTTGTAGTTCTGTGGAACCTGTATATGTTATGTAGTTCTACTGATGGAACCTGTCTATGCTATGTGGTTCTACTGATGGAACCTGTCTATGTTATGTAGTTGTACTAATTGAACGTTGACTATGTTATGTATTTCTAGTGATGGAACCTGTCTATGCTATGTAGTTCTACTGCTGGAACCTGTCTATGTTATGTAGTTCTACTGGTGGAACCTCTATGTTTATGTAATTCTACTGATGGAACCTGTCTATGTTATGTAGTTCTACTGATGGAATCTGTCCATGCTATGTGGTTCTACTGATGGAATCTGTTTATGCTATGTAGTTCTACTAATGGAACCTGTCTATGTTATGTAGTTCTACTAATTGAACCTTGTCTATGTTATGAATTTCTAGTGATGGAACTGTCTATGCTATGTAGTTCTACTGCTGGAACCTGTCTATGTTATGTAGTTCTACTGATGGGACCTGTCTATGCTATGTAGTTCTACTGCTGGAACCTGTCTATGTTATGTAGTTCTACTGGTGGAACCTCTCTAGTATAGTTCTACTGATGGAACCTGTCTGTAATTCTACTGATGGAACCTGTCTATGCTATGTAGTTGTACTGATGGAACCTGTCTATGTTATGTAGTTCTACTGATGGGGCCTGTCTATACTGTAAATCTACTGATGGAACCTGTCACTTTATGGTTCAACTGATGGAACCTGTCTATGTTATGTAGTTCTACTAATTGAACCTGTATGTTATGTAGTTCTAGTGATGGAACCTGTCTATGCTATGTAGTTCTACTGATGGAACCTGTCTATGTTGTAATACTGATGGAACCTGTCTATGCTACGTGGCTTCTACAGATGGAACCTGTCTGATATGTAATTCTACTAATGAAACCTGTCTATGTTATGTAGTTCTACACATGGAACAAGACTATGCTATGTAGTTCTACAGATGGAACCTGTCTATGATATGTAGTTGTACTAATGGAACCTGTCTATGTTATGTAGGTCTACTGGTGGAACCTGTCTATGCTATGTAGTTCTACTAATGGAACCTGTCTATGCTATGTGGTTCTACTGATGGTACCTGTCTATGCTATGTAGTTCTACTGAAGGAACCTTCATATGTTATGTAGTTCTACTCATGGAACTTGTCTATGCTATGTAGTTCTACGGATGGAACCTGTCTAAGTTATGTAGTTTTACTGATGGAACCTGTCTATGTTATGTAGTTCTACTGATGGAACATCTCTGTACTGTAGTTCTACTGATGGAACCTGTCTATGTTGTAGTTCTGATGGAACCTGTCTATGTTATGTAGTTCTACTGATGGAACCTGTCTATGCTATGTAGTTCTACTGATGGAGACATGTCTATGTTGTATAGCAGCACTACTGATGCAACCTGTCTATGTTATGTAATTCTACTGATGGAACCTGTTTATGCTATGTGGTTCTGCACTGATGGAGCCTGTCTATGTTATGTAGTTCTACACATGGAAAAAGAATCTATGCTATGTAGTTCTACAGATGGAACCTGTCTATGATATGTAGTTCTACTAATGGAACCTGTCTATGTTAAACATAGGTCTACTGATGGAACATGTCTATGTTATGTAGTTCGACTAATGGAACCTGTCTATGCTATGTAGTTCTACTGATGGTACCTGTCTATGCTATGTAGTTCTACTGAACGAACCTTCCTATGTTATGTAGTTCTGCTCATGGAACTTGTCTATGCTATGTAGTTCTACTGATGGAACCTGTCTAACTTGTGTAGTTTTACTGATGGAACCTGTCTATGTTATGTAGTTCTACTGATGGAACCTCTCTATGCTATGTAGTTCTACTGATGGAACCTGTCTATGCTATGTAGTTCTACTGATGGAACCTGTCTATGTTATGTAGTTCTTCTAATGGAACCTGTCTATGTTATGTAATTCTACTGATGGAACCTGTCTAGGTTCTGTAGTTCTACTAATGGAACCTGTCTATGTTATGTAGTTCTACTGATGGAACCTCTCTATGTTATGTGGTTCTACTGATGGAACCTGTCTATGTTATGTAGTTCTACTGATGGAACCTGTCTATGTTATGTAGTTCTACTGATGGAACATGTCTATGTTATGTAGTTCTACTAATTGAACCTGTCTATGTTATGTAGTTCTAGTGATGGAACCTGTCTATGCTATGTAATTATACAGATGGAAGCTGTCTATGTTATGTATTTCTACTGATGGAAACTGTCTATGTTATGTATTTCTACTGATGGAACCTGTCTATGCTATGTAGTTCTAATGATGGACCCTGTCTATGTTATGTAGTTCTACTGATGGAACCTGTCTATGCTACGTAGTTCTACAGATGGAACCTGTCTATGATATGTAGTTCTACTAATGAAACCTGTCTATGTTATGTAGTTCTACTGATGGAACCTGTCTATGCTATGTAGTTCTACTGAGTGTACCTGTCTATGTTATGTAGTTCTACTGATGGTACCTGTCTATCTTATGTAGTTCTACTGATGGAACCTGTCTCTGTTATGTAGTACTACTGATGGAACCTGTCTATGTTATGTAGTTCTACTGATGGAACCTGTCAATGTTATGTAGTTCTACTGATGGAACGTGTCTATGCTATGTAGTTCTACTAATGGAACCTGTCTATGTTATGTAGTTCTACTGAAGGAACCTGTCTATGTTGTGTAGTTCTACTGATGGAACCTGTCTATGCTATGTAGTTCTATTGATGGAAACTGTCTATGCTATGTAGTTCTACTGAGG
>JBBBDQ010002243.1:0-107500 GCA_037127315.1 Ascarosepion bandense
TCTGTTCGGGCTCTCCACATTGAACTAGGGACCTCCACTGCATTTTCGATACCTAGGTTTTAAATCTAATTTTTTAAAAATAGAAACTTTAATTGAAAGTTAAATGGTTAAATATTTTAACTAAGCAAAATACTTGGGTGCATTTCAAACAGAAATTATATTCATTGGAATCTAAAATTTTGAGATTTTTAAAAAACCTTTTCGGCTATTTTTTGAGTGATTGATACATTTGAAAACAATTCTCTTGCAAAAATAACATACATCTCTGACTTGTTATTTTTGGAAAATTATCAAATTTAAAGTTAAATTAATCTGATTTGAAACAAATATTACTTGTTTATGGCATGAAATTTAGAATAAAAGTATTTCTTAAGCACAAAAGTCTCATTGACCTTTCAAGTACGCGTTGACAGCACCTGTTATCAATCAATCTGGATGCATGGCGTCCAAAAGTTGACATAACACAGTTTATCATTCCTTAAGGGAAACAACCCTTAAAACATGTAAACTTTTAATGATATTACTCAATAATGGGTAGCTTATCTATTCTTTTCTGCTAGTTAGTGGGAGCCCGTTCTAGTGAAGGGTAGTTGTATATTGTTGAAGATTAACGGAATTTGGCCTTGTTGTAGGTAGTACACTATAAGTCATAAAATGATTATAAAATCAAGAAAAGCAAACTGAGTTGAAAAATAACATTTTATATATACACATATAAATTAATGTTTTTACAATTAAAGTAATACTTGAAATATAGATCCAACGGAGGCTGAAATGTTCATGGCAATAAAATGCTGAAAGAGAATTAATGCTTAGAAATGTGGGGAGTGCTATGAGTATGGAAGGCCTTTGATGTAGTCGCTCCCTAGGTCAGTAAGTAGTTTTGAGACAGGGAAGAAGGTAAGGAGAGGTGAAGGAAGGCGAGCATAGTAGCCGCTTGACTTAGGGATTATTGATTACACTCCTCTCTCTCTCTCTCTCTCTCTCTCTCTCTCTCTCTCTCTCTCTCTCGAGTCAGTTCATGTGTGTGTCGACCTGCATCGGTCTGTCTGGCGATGTTTTCTGTATCCGCTTTTTATATATTCTTTTTCGATCACAGCAGCTCATTAGGGATTTCACACTTGTATTTGGTTCTGGGCTTCCCAGTGGCTGATAAATAAAATTCGCGTAGGTTCGCGAACTGGAAATTTAATATTTAATTAATTTTCAACCGGAACATCTGCACGGAGCCAGCGGCGCAGCGACGACTTTTTGTCATTTGCTTTTTGGTCGTGAAAGTGCAAACATCCAGTCCATCGCTTTTGCTCAGTATCAACACAACTCTTATAAATTGCTATAATAAAAAAATGTAAAGACAAAAACATGAAAACCTAGTAATTAGGAATAGAAAGAGAAAAGAGAACATGTGATTCTCTTCTCCTTGAAGTCAAAATAGGTGCAAATAACAAAACAAGACTCAACCAAGTAAAGACAAAAACACAAAAACCTTGTTAGTAGGAAAGGGAACATGTGATTCTCTTCTTCTTGGAGTCAAAATAGGTGCAAATAACAAAACAAGACTCAACCAAGTAAAGAGAAAAACACAAAAACCTTGTTTGTAGGAATAAAAAGAGAAAAGAGAACATGTGATTCTCTTCTCCTTGAAGTCAAAATAGGTGCAAATAACAAAACAAGACTCAATCAAGTAAAGACAAAAACACATAAACATTATTAGTAGGAATAGAAAGAGAAAAGAGAACATGTGATTCTCTTCTCCTTGAAGTCAAAATAGGTGCAAATAACAAAACAAGACTCAACCAAGTAAAGACAAAAACACAAAAACCTTGTTAGTAGGAATAGAAAGAGAAAAGAGAACATGTGATTCTCTTCTCCTTGAAGTCAAAATAGGTGCAAATAACAAAACAAGACTCAACCAAGTAAAGACAAAAACACAAAAACCTTGTTAGTAGGAATAGAAAGAGAAAAGAGAACATGTGATTCTCTTCTCCTTGAAGTCAAAATAGGTGCAAATAACAAAACAAGACTCAACCAAGTAAAGACAAAAACACAAAAACCTTGTTAGTAGGAATAGAAAGAGAAAAGAGAACATGTGATTCTCTTCTCCTTGAAGTCAAAATAGGTGCAAATAACAAAACAAGACTCAACCAAGTAAAGACAAAAACACAAAAACCTTGTTAGTAGGAATAGAAAGAGAAAAGAGAACATGTGATTCTCTTCTCCTTGAAGTCAAAATAGGTGCAAATAACAAAACAAGACTCAACCAAGTAAAGACAAAAACACAAAAACCTTGTTAGTAGGAATAGAAAGAGAAAAGAGAACATGTGATTCTCTTCTCCTTGAAGTCAAAATAGGTGCAAATAACAAAACAAGACTCAACCAAGTAAAGACAAAAACACAAAAACCTTGTTAGTAGGAATAGAAAGAGAAAAGAGAACATGTGATTCTCTTCTTCTTGGAGTCAAAATAGGTGCAAATAACAAAACAAGACTCAACCAAGTAAAGACAAAAACACAAAAACCTTGTTAGTAGGAATAAAAAGAGAAAAGAGAACATGTGATTCTCTTCTCCTTGAAGTCAAAATAGGTGCAAATAACCAAATAAATAATTGGAGTAGATAGTTCCTACTATCGCCCGGTCTCACACTCAACCCCCTTCTTTCGAATGAGTTTAGAGGTGATCGCCTTGTTTCTTGTATAGGAAGGGGTTCCCGGTTCATCCCCCTAATCCGGTCTTAGTGTTAGTTCACCTGGAAGCTCTTTGCAGTTACGGAGTATGGTGGCGACGTCTTTACATTCTGAGGGTACCGGGTTGGCAGTTTCCTGGTTGCTGCTTGCGACTGGTAGTTAGGAGCCCGAAGTCTTGCGTAGCGTCTTGAGAGGCTGCTCTGATGATCAACAGTTGAATAATACCGGTGTTCTTGTAGTGCCATATTGCGCATGGACGGGCGTCCCTGCATGAACGTTCGGTGGGCAACCCCGAAGCCACATTATGTTGTAGGACGCGCCAGTCTCCATCCTTCACAAGTTGCAAACAATTGACCGACTGATTCTATTCTAAGACCTCTCCTTCACTGAATCACTATGGAAAAAAGCAAACATAATAGCAAAACTAAACCAGCTCATTTGAAAACGCCCAAACCTGTCTGCATCTCTTTCACTAACATACGCGGCATCCGCACCAACTTCCTCAACATAGATTCATTCCTCCATAATAACTCACCTGATATATTAGCCCTATGTGAAACAAATCTTAACCCTTCTATCCCCTCATTTGAGTTCTACGTTCCTGGCTACATTCCCCTCTTCAGGAAGGACTCCAATGTTCATATACATGGGCTTGGTGTCTATGTCAGCAAACACCTTCCATTAGCTAGGGTGTCATCTTTTGAATCCCCAGATCATTCTTTCATATGCTTCCGCCTCTCACTTCTCAGCTCGATTAGCTATCTCTTCTTTCTCTACCGCTCTCCTTCCTCCCCTGACTGTTCGTTACTTGACATCATTTCTGACAATATCGACAAAGCCATTTCTTCCCATCCCTCTGCCCATGTATTCGTGTTTGGTGACTTTAACGCCCACCACACCAAGTGGCTTAAGAACGCTGTCACCGACCCTGCTGGTGTCCACACCATGAACTTTTCACTCACCCAATCCCTTACGCAAGTAGTGGACTTCCCCACGTGTTTCTCCGACAACCCTAACGGAAGGGACTCACTTCTAGACCTCTGCTTCACTTCCATCCCAGACTCTTGCACTACCAGACAACTCTGCCCACTCGGAAACTCTGACCACACTGTAGTGTCCGTCAATATTTCACTCCACTCCCGCCCGACCCATGAAATCCAGACAAGCAGAATATCCTACTGCTATCAAAGAGCAGACTGGGATTCGTTCCGAGACTTCCTCTGTGACATCCCTTGGAACGTTTTTAGTCTTCCCATCGAAGAATGTGCATCCGAGGTCTCCTCCTGAGTTAAGGCTGTCATCAATGCCTTCATCACTTCTAGGAAATTCCAGCTTAAATCTCATTCGTCTCCATGGTTCTCACCCGCTTGCTCGGCTGCCATTGCCCACCGGAATCATTTCTTCCGACTCTATCGTAACTACGAGTCGGACCAAAACAGGCGCCTTTTCATTTCAGCTTGTAATAAGTGTAAAAGGATACTTAAGGAAGCTAAGATGTTGTTTGCTGCCAGAATGAAGCAACGCATAGCATGCTCTAAATTCGGCGCTAAAGACTACTGGCGACTCTGTAAAAGAGTACTTAACAAGAGCAAGTCCACAATACCCCCGCTAATCAACAAATTTGAGGTCCTCACCTACCCAGCAGATAAGGCTTTGCCCGCAGATACTCGGACAATTCGAGTCTGGACTCGTCTGGAGTCTTTACACCCGACTTCTCACCTAGAACCGAGGCACAACTGAATGATGTCCACATTACACCTTCGCTTGTCTCTAAGATAATCTTAAAACTTGACCCTCACAAAGCGAGCGGTGGTGACGGAATCCCAATCATCGTCTTAAAGAAATGTGCCCCTGAACTCTCCTCTGTCCTTCCTAAGCTCTACAACCTCTGCCTATCTGCTTCCTGCTTGCCTGCCTATTGGAAATCTTCCTCTGTAGTTCCTATATTTAAAAACACTGGAGAACCCTCGGATCCTGCAAATTACTGCCCTATCAGCCTTCTTCCGATCTTTGGCAAAGTGTTCGAAGCCATTATCAACGCCGAGGTGGTTCAGCATCTCACAGCACACAGGCTCCTCTCGGACAAGCAATATGGTTTCCGCTTCACCAGGTCAACTGCTGATATGCTAACGACCATCACCGAGTACATATACCAGGCACTCGACAGGAATGTCGAAGCCCGAACCGTTGCATTGGATATATCTAAGGCGTTCGACAGAGTTTGGCATGCTGGCCTTCTATGTAAACTGCGGAGCTATGGTATAACTGGACATTTGTTTCAAATAATCCAGTCATTCCTCTCTAACCTCACAATGAAGGTGGTATTAGACGGACATGCCACCCAGAACTACCATACAAACGCAGGTGTCCCCCAAGGCTCCATCTTAGGTCCTAAACTCTTCCTGAT
This sequence comes from Ascarosepion bandense, assembly GCA_037127315.1. NCBI lineage: Eukaryota > Metazoa > Mollusca > Cephalopoda > Sepiida > Sepiidae > Ascarosepion > Ascarosepion bandense. Next base: position 5,092 of record JBBBDQ010002243.1, read on the forward strand.
ATACATTAATGATCTCCCTGATTCCATAAGAGCCCAAGTAGGTTTGTACGCCGATGACACCACAGTTTACTCTCGCCTCCTACAAAAAATCTGGTGTAGGCGTCAAAGCTAACCTCGCAGCCGAGATTGAAAAAAACCTCCAATCCATATCGAACTGGGGTAAGAAATGGCTAGTAAATTTTAATGCTTCTAAAACGAAGCTACTCTCAATTAACCATCATCGACAATCTCACCTACCTCCCATTAGCATGGACCAGGCTTGCCTCCCAGAGAGTAAAACACTACGCCTCCTTGGTCTCACACTTTCGGCGGACCTCAAATGGAATGACTATATCGAATCCATTACTCCTCGGGCTTCTCGATAAGGTTCAGAGGAGGGTCTGTAATGTGATATATACCGACTTCTAGTATCTCATGCAAATTCGTATTTAGGGGGCACCAGTGATCTAAGTTCATCGAGCAGAAGCCGTGAAAGTATTTATAGAAGAGACACAGGGAAGCCACATCGCGCCGGTGGGAGAGAGACTGCAGGCGGTCTGCCAAGTTGGTATCTATCACATTACAGACCCTCCTCTGAACCTTATCGACCTCATGGGTCGGGCGGGAGTGGAGTAAAATATTGACGGACACTACAGTGTGGTCAGAGTTTCCGAGTGGGCAGAGTTGTCTGGTAGTGCAAGAGTCTGGGATGGAAGTGAAGCAGAGGTCTAGAAGTGAGTCCCTTCCGTTAGGGTTGTCGGAGAAACACATGGGGAAGTCCACTACTTGCGTAAGGGATTGGGTGAGTGAAAAGTTCATGGTGTGGACACCAGCAGGGTCGGTGACAGCGTTCTTAAGCCACTTGGTGTGGTGGGCGTTAAAGTCACCAAACACGAATACATGGGCAGAGGGATGGGAAGAAATGGCTTTGTCGATATTGTCAGAAATGATGTCAAGTAACGAACAGTCAGGGGAGGAAGGAGAGCGGTAGAGAAAGAAGAGATAGCTAATCGAGCTGAGAAGTGAGAGGCGGAAGCATATGAAAGAATGATCTGGGGTTTCAAAAGATGACACCCTCGCTAAGGGAAGGTGTTCGCTTACATAGACATCAAGCCCATGTATATGAAAATTGGAGTCCTTCCTGAAGAGGGGAATGTAGCCAGGAACGTAGAACTCAAATGAGGGGATAGAAGGGTTAAGATTTGTTTCACATAGGGCTAATATATCAGGTGAGTTATTATGGAGGAATGAATCTATGCTGAGGAAGTTGGTGCGGATGCCGCGTATGTTAGTGAAAGAGATGCAGACAGGTTTGAGCGTTTTCAAATGAGCTGGTTTAGTTTTGCTATTATGTTTGCTTTTTTCCATAGTGATTCAGTGAAGGAGAGGTCTTAGAATAGAATCAGTCGGTCAATCGTTTGCAACTTGTGAAGGATGGAGACTGGCGCGGCCTACAACATAATGTGGCCTCGGGGTTGCCCACCGAACGTTCATGCAGGGACGCCCGTCCATGCGCAATATGGCACTACAAGAACACCGGTATTATTCAACTGTTGATCATCAGAGCAGCCTCTCAAGACGCTACGCAAGAGTTCAGGCTCCTAACTACCAATCAAAGCAGCAACCAGGAAACTGCCAACCCGGTACCCTCAGAATGTAAAGACGTCGCCACCATACTCCGTAACTGCAAAGAGCTTCCAGGTGAACTAACACTAAGACCGGATTAGGGGGATGAACCGGGAACCCCTTCCTATACAAGAAACAAGGCGATCACCTCTAAACTCATTCAAAAGAAGGGGGTTGAGTGTGAGACCGGGCGATAGTAGGAACTATCTACTCCAATTATTTATTTGGTTATTTGCACCTATTTTGACTTCAAGGAGAAGAGAATCACATGTTCTCTTTTCTCTTTCTATTCCTACTCACAAGGTATTTGTGATTTTGTCTTTACCTAGTTGAGTCTTGAAAAGTCTCTTCTCCTTGAAGTCAAAATAGGTGCAAATAACAAAACAAGACTCAACCAAGTAAAGACAAAAACACAAAAACCTTGTTAGTAGGAATAGAAAGAAAAGTCAGGAGTAAAACACTGATTCAACCACTTTTCAGTAAAAATGGAAACATATGACTTTACTTTTTCTCCTCACTCCAAAGGACTCTGGGACATATAGTAATTTTAGAAATGCCATTTTTAGCTTTACAATTCTTCATATTTGAGAAAATGTCTTAGAGATTTTGGCATTGTTTGTTGTCCAACCGCAAAGAAATTTTACTTGTGAATTTAAAGTCTCTTTGGTAACTGTTGCCTTCTTGTTTATTTATGTCATTTTGGCTTGTCCCCTTGTCAACACAGTTCAAGTGCATTCAAAGACAGTCGAACCTCAACTCTTCTGTCCCATTCTTCTCTCCTAATCAATTCTTGTCTCATCTTGTCTCTTTGATTTGTTTCTTGGTGCTTCTATGTTTGTGCAATATATATATATATATATATATATTAATGCAGGTTTCATTGAATAATATAGACAAGTTTTGTCTATTAATTTTGTGTAGGATCCGTTCATACCGTCTGATATACTTGATGGTGATGTCATTAAAAGACAACAAAAAATCACAGTATTTGTTGAATTTTTTATCGGGTCTAAGCTTTCGGCTCACATAAGCCATTATCAAAGAGTAAACATTAACACACAGTAAACATAGAACATTTAAGCTATTAACAATAAAGATAATTGAATTGAAAATATAAGTCCATCCCTATGTAATGAATTACTACATCTAATTCATTTGTCGGCAACGACTCTTCCCCCACCGTTAGTGATTTGCAAAAAACCAATGTAGTATATAAATTCATATGTCCATTTAGAGAATGTATCTCTAACAACCTCAATAATATCTACATCGGCCACACCACAAATTCGCTCTCACGGTGTCTGACGTTGCACTTAAATAAAAATTCAAATATATTCCGTCATTTAGAACAACACGGTTATCAACGCACACTTCTGAGAAAAACGCTTGTTGATAACACGTACATACTCAAACAAGAAAATAATAAGCAGAAACTAAAAATCCTTGAAGCACTCTACATTAAACAATTTAAACCTGGTTTGAATACAATCAATTTCGATATTTCCAACAACGTACTCAAATGTCTGTAATCAGACCAGGGACCACAACACCACTATTTTGTCACTGTCTTCGGCCATCCGCCACGGTAGGGATGGACTTATATTTTCAATTCAATTATCTTTATTGTTAATAGCTTAAATGTTCTATGTTTACTGTGTGTTAATGTTTACTCTTTGATAATGGCTTATGTGAGCCGAAAGCTTAGACCCGATAAAAAATTCAACAAATACTGTGATTTTTTGTTGTCTTTTAATGACATCACCATCAAGTATATCAGACAATATGAACGGATCCTACACAAAATTAATAGACAAAACTTGTCTATATTATTCAATGAAACCTGCATTAATGAAAAAATGCTGCCAAAATACACACAATATATATATATATATATATATATATATATATATATATTTTGTACATAGCTAAAAAATATTCTTTTCAGATTTCAGAGAAAAATTTCTACACAAAAAAGTGAATATTTATTTGAAAAACTTATTTACTCCCCACCAAAACTAAATTCTTGTGCTAAATTCTCTTGCTAAATACAAAAACCTTGTTAATAGGTAAACAAAGCAAAAAGAAAACGTGATTCTTTCTTACTGAAGTCAAAATAGGTGCAAATAACAAAACAAGAAAACTGAACCGCTCTTTAAAATCTTAATGGAACAACATTTATTATATAAGTAAAAACAAAAAAGGTAAAAATATAAAATTTGTCCAAAAGTTTCCAATTAAGGCAGAATAACAAATATCTAACGTTCAAAAGAGATTACCATCAAATAACGTAAAATGTTACAGTTGAGCAAAAGACAAGGGTTCAATGAAAAAAAATGAGATAAAATTTCAAAAAGGCAGGAGTAAAACAATCGTGCAACCACCTTACAAGAAACTAAAAATACATGACTTTACTTGTTCTCCCAACACTCCGCCGAGAGTCTCTGAGACGAGTAACTTTAGAAAAGCACTTTTAGCTTCACAATTGTTCATATTTGGGAAAATTTCTTAGAACTCTTGATGTTCTTCATTGTCCAACTGCAGGATAAATTTCACTTATGACCTTTAAGTCTCTCTGGTAACTGTTGTTTTCTTGTTTAGCTTTTTCCTTGATGTCATTTTGTCTTATTCTTATGTCAAAATGTCTTCACACTTCATCCACTGACCTAAATTCTATTTATACGGAAATAAACCTTGCAGAAGACTCCATTCAAGTGTTCAGAATGGCTTAGACACTTGTCTTTTATCTTCATCTGTTTTTCTTCATATGAACAATCATTGTTTCCCTTCTTGCAGTGTTCATTTGAACTGGGAAAAATGATGAGAGAAAATGACAAACAGGATTTAATATGTTTCAAAGTTTATATCCTGTAAGCAAGAATGTGCCTTTTTGGTGTGTAAACTCAGAAATTAATTTAAAAATTTCAGCTCACAAAACTTTAAATATTCTGTGGTGAGTACTTACATGTGTACACTTACATCGGAATTGGCAAAGTTTGGATATTTTTCTCTTTAGCATGAATGTTCATGTGCTTTTTCAAATTTCCATTCAGTGAAAATTCTGATCTGCATATTAAACAACAAAATGGTTTCTCTCCAGTGTGAATTAGAATGTGCTTATTCAAGTTAGATTTATCTGAAAATGCTGATCCACATATTTCACAAGAATATGGTCTCTCTCCAGTGTGAATTCGAACGTGTTTTTTCAAGTAAGAATTAGTAGAAAATGCTGATCCACATATTTCACAAGAATATAGTTTCTTTCCAGTATGAATCCGATTGTGTTTTTTCAAATGAAAATTATTTGAAAATGCTAATCTGCATATCTCACAAGAATAAGGTTTCTCTCCAGTGTGAATTTGAGTGTGCTTTTTCAAAGTAGAATTAACTGAAAATGCTGATCCACATATTTCACAAGAATATGGTTTCTCTCCAGTGTGAATTCGAATATGCCTTTGCAATTTACTAATCTCTGAAAATGCTGAACAACATATCTCACAAGAATATGGTTTCACTCCAGTGTGAATTCGAATGTGCCTTTTGAACTGAGAATTATCTGAAAATGCTGAGCCACAAATTTCACATGAATATGGTTTTTCTCCAGTGTGAATTCGCATGTGCGTTTTCAAATGGCCATTCTGTAAAAATGATGATCCACATATGTTACAAGTATATGGTTTCTCTCTGGTGTGTGTCCTCATGTGGCGTTTTAAGTTAGAATGTCTTGCAAAATCACATCCACACACTTCACAAAAATATTTTTTCTCCATCATGCAGTGTACAAGTGCTTTGTTAAATTTGAGTTTAGTGAATATGTTAATCCACACACTTTACAAGAGTGAGGATCTTCTCCTGTATGCATTAGCCTGTGTTTTTCGATTTGATAACTGTGAAAATGTTGATTTACATAGTTCATAAGTGGTTCTCACCAGTGTGTGTTAAAACTGAAATCAGTGAAAATGTATATCTATATACATCACAATAAATGAGGTTTTTCTCCTATCATTTAATGATGGCTTTGTTCTTATCATGAAAACTTTGTGGAAATGTTAATTGACACATGTCATTATATTTTTTCCTTGCAGTCAGCTTAAATGATGAGGTGTTTATGACAATTCAACCTGTAAATAAAGAAAGGTATCATTAAAGCAACAGATTTATGCATTATTTCGACAGAATATTCTAAGACTTTGTTTCAGTCAAGTTGAAAATATCAGATATTTCTTGGTCAGTCATAAATATAACTGATAGACCAAACAATAAATTTATATCTGCATCTTTATACAATTTACTTTTCATGAACATAAAAACATTTTTGATGAAAAAAAGAGAAAAATGACTTACAAGTCAATATTTAATCAAGAACGGTTAACATTTAACTGTTAAAATCGAAATCAAATCAAATAATGCTAATGTTATTTGATGTTAACCAAAATATGATCCATTAAAAATCTAACCAGTTTTTTCCTTTTCCCAATTCAGATAAAATTTAGATCAGTTTTTTTAATGCATGAAAAGAAAAGGTTATATTTTGCAAAAAGGAAAATGCATAGAGTATAAAAAACTGGTCGACAAAATGCCATAATATTTAAACGTACTGAGAAAAGGATTTAGTAAAAGAAAAAAAGGTGTTGGTGATCATTAACAAAATATCCACTCGTACAAATGAAAGAATCTTGTGAAAGGCATTACATAACAAAAAAAAATCTCATTCAAAATCATGAGAATAATCAATAATCAAAATACTTAATTTCTCCTACATTGATAAATTGAATGTAAATTATAATCAAAATATATTTTTAAATTTTTAGGGAGTGTGCATATATTTCTAATAAAAATATTAAATTTTTACAGGAACTGTTTTGTTTTTTACAATCTTACAATATTCTATAAAGTTATTAAATATTTCAAATTTAAGATTCAACATTTTAACTTTTTAGGCAATAATTAAGTAAAATTATTTTTACTGATGTAAAATTCAGGATACAATTCATTCATTAATGAAAATTTAAATTAAATTGGATAATTCCCTGATTTTTGTTTTTTTTAATAACAAAATATTTTTTAAAATTTGAAATATTAAAAGGGGATCAATGTTTTTCTTACACTATTCTCTCTTAGTTTGTCTAAGCCGCACATAGTTAACTTTCCCTCTGAAGAGTGAAGTTCAAGGGAGATAATTCATGAGCCTCAAAAATCAAAATGATTTTCTTTTATAAGTGTGTAGTTTTTTGACATTAACAAAAAAGCAACTATGAATTAAAATGAAAAACACGAGCAACGATGAAATTTTAGAGAAAATGAAAACAAAAAAGATACATAGCATCCAAAAGGATGACATTTCTATGGCACACAATGAGGAAAGAGGGCTTGGAAATTCTGACACTCACAGAACAATATTGAAGGCATCAGAAGTTGGCTACAATGCAATGTGGAAATGAATGAAAATTGTATAAAAAAATCTAAGTGTTGCAAAAGGCCAAAAGTGGAGAGTGGTTGTCTTCTTTGGCTTAAATTTGTTAAAATGATAAAACTTTCCACCATAATAACTCATTTGTACAAAGCACATTCATATCTTGATCACCAAAACAACACGTGTCCTCCATTTTATCCTAAACTAATGTAGTTATGGGTATTGTAATTGCCTTTTGCTCTTTTGTTGAACTTGTTTAAGAGAACTGCATGAAGTATATCTAAGACATCCTGTTAAAGCTATGTAAATTGCAAATAATTAAAACAAAGACATCATCAAATAGGCACATCCTGTTTTTCACTGATGAAAAAATGGACCCAAAATGAATAAAACCAACTGTTTGTTATTATTAAAGAAAAAAACGGATAAAACATTTTTATTATTATTCAAATAATTTCTTCTTTTTCTAGTTCGTTAAAAACTTTGGTGAAAATTCTAGTTTTGATTTTTGTTTTAATTGAAAGCTAATTGATTAAATTTATTATTTCCATAGCGTCTGAGAAATTTGGCTATAAAGACACTAAAAAGGCAACAAAGCCATATATTAACAACCGTAGGGCTAAGAAAATAAAAGAACTAAAGAAAGAATTAAGAAATCTCAAGAAAGCCTATAGAAAAACAAAAGGAACAGAGGAACGCCAACCACTTGAGAAACTTAGAGAGAAATTGAAAACAGTCAGGCATGTGGAATGGCACAGAAAAAGAAGGAAAGAGAGAGCAAGGAAACGTGCCACTTACTTGGGGAGAAATGAAATGGTCACTTGGAAGCAACAGAGGAAGAGATAAACGTCTACCTCCGTGCTTTGATGAGTGACCCGAATAAGAACCGAGAACTTGGAGTGAATAACCGCCTAGTCATGCAAAAGCTACCAGAAGTGCCATTTAATTTAGCAATGCCAACCTGGAAGGATATCCAAGAAGTCGTGAGAACTGCGAGAGCTAACTCCTCACCCAGGCCAATAAAAGTACCATATATCGTTTATAAGAGGTGCTGCGGAATACAAAAGAGATTAGATACTAAGAGTTATCTGGAGGAGAGGCAAAATAGTGGAACAATGGAGATTTGCAGAAGGAATATGGATACCTAAGGAAGAAGGATCCAAGACACTGGACCAGTTCAGGATAATATTGCTTTTAAATACCGAAAGTAAGATCTTTTTCGGGATATTATTGAGACGTATCATGAACTATCCATTACAGAATCAATACATTGAAAAATCAGTCCAGAAATGTAGGATTCCAGGAATGCTAGGGTGCCTGGAACATACGAGAATCCTATCTCAACTCCTCATGGAAGCAAAAGAAAGTAAGAGCAACCTGACAGTTTTGTGGCTGTACCTTGCGAACGCTTATGGTTCCATGCCACATAAACTGGTGAGTGAGGTTCTAGAAAGACATCATGTTCCACAAACAGTGAGTGAGCTCATAAGAGATTATTACACTGACTTCCAGGTGAGAGTGCTATCAAAGACCTTTCCAGTATGGCATACTCTGGAGAAAGGCATCATAACCAGGTGCACAATGTCAGCGGTTCTATTTTCACTGGCTATGAATATGCTGGTGAAAGCAGCCAGAGTTGAATGCAGAGGCCCACTCTCTAAGTCAAGAGTCCGTCAGCCCCCGATAAGAGCCTACATGGATGACTTAACAGTGACAACAACATCAGTCACGGGAGCCAGGTAGATAGTGAAAGGCTTAGAGGAGAATATCAAATGGGCTAGAATGAAATTTAAACCTGCAAAGTCCAGATCCCTCGTCTCAAGATTACAGAGAGAGTCAATTTTAAAACCACTGGAGAGCCGATTCCAACAGTGAATGAAAAGCCAGTGAGGAACCTTGGCAAAATCTTCAATAGCAGCCTAAAGGATACAGCGGCGATCCAACAAATGAAAATAAATATAACAGAGTGGCTGAACAAGATCGATAAATCAGGGTTGCCAGGGCGTTTTAAAATGTGGCTATTCCAACACACAGTTTTATCCCGAATATTATGGCCATTACTTCTGCCTGAATTTCCAATGACCACTGTGGAGACACTAGAAAGATCAATTAGCAGTCAGTTGAGAAGATGGCTAGTTGTGCCGAAATGTCTGAGCAGCAGAGAACTCTACGGTAAGAACAATACACTCCAGTTACCATTTAGAAGTCTCGTTGAGGAATACATTAATTAGGAAATTCTCGCAAAAATCAAATAATGGTCGGATTTTAATGAAAGTTTCAGTACTCATTCACAAATGAATAAAATTATTTTTGAAATTATTTTTTTAAAATATTGATGAAAAAAATTTTTTTTAAACTCTGTAACCCCTTCCTCCACATAAGTTAATGAAATTTTAATAAATTTTAATTTTCTGCGATTTACTTTTCTATTAGTTAAATGCAGAACTCATCGGGAAATAATAATCATCAACTTTTTTTACTTAAAATTTATCTGGCACTATATGAAAATCTGCTCCGAAGAGAAATATAAAAAATGCAATAAAACTTTGATATAATTTGATTTGATAAGCTTTTAATTGCTGGAATAAATAATAAAAATTAAGGACATTATAGTCTGAAGAAAAAAAAATTTCGATTAATAATAAAATTTTAAAAGATTTGTTTTCATTTTTTTATTATAATAATTCATAAAGTTTTAAAAATCTCTTAAAAATCTTTTAAAGAACTGTATGATTTTTTCTTTATTAGTTGAGAATTGATTATTATACTGCTTATCAAAAAAAAAGAAAATTAATAAAAATTTTTCACTCCATATATTTAAAAAAAACATTATTTGTGCAAATATGTTCAAATTTATAAAGTACGATGTTCTATATGGGTCCAACTGATTTCATAAGTTAACAAGCATTCTGGGATATTCCCCCTTACATAGTAAACCATAGAAGAACGCATTTTCATTTTTACGATATTTTATCTCTACATTTCTAAAATTTAACAGCCTGTTTTGCAAATAATGCAGGTGCATTAACTAATTTATGATAATTAAAAAAAAAGATATGGGAATTTTGGCAAGATTGGTCACCATAAATTGCATTCTTGATACCCAGTAGTTGTAAATTTGTCATCACTTAGAATAACTGATATAAAACAGGGTTACCATAATTAAAATTTTTTTTTATTGTAAATTTCTGGCAGTAAGCAATTATTAATTGATTGAAAACAGATAAAGGTAATTTTTAATTTTAAAAATTGACATAAATAACGTGTTGGAGAGGTATGTTTTATTTTTACAAGATTTTTAAAACAGAAATTTGGCTACTGTTTACGTAATGTGTCAATCAATCAAAAATAGCAGTATATTATTGTTGAATTCTGTTCTGGGTAAGCCATTATCTTTTTTTTTTTTTTTGTTCATTTTGCCTAATGTTTGCTTGATTTTAAAACATTTTATGCTTAATTGAAGGATTGATTTTGTTTTCTTAGAAATTTCATTGCCTGGAATCTTGTCTTAGTTTGCTAGGCTTTCCTTTTCTCTGCTGGCCGATTGGCTTGTCTCCCATTTCCACATTCTGTGACGAAAAAGTTAGAAATGTTTTTTCAAAGTTCAGTAGCTTTGTTTTCGGCTTGGAGTTAAAATGTCTTGAATACTGTTGAATTCTGTTCTGGGTGAGCCATTATCTTTTTTTTTGTTCATTTTGCCTAATTTTTGCTTGATTTTAAAACTTTTTATGCTTAATTGAAGGATTGATTTTGTTTTCTTAGAAATTTTATTGCCTGGACTTTAACTAAGTTAAAACTTAGCAATTCAACAACGTTTTTTTTTTTTTCATTGGAGTGAATGGACTAAACTATCGCCCGGTTCACACTCTACCCACATCTATTGAACAGGTGAAGAGGCTCATCCCTTGTTTCCTGTTTAGGATGCAGTTTCCGGTTTTCTCTTTTCCAATCTTCACACTCTCTTTTATTTTTTTCAATTAGAGTAGATAGACTAAACTATCGCCCGGTTCACACTCCACTCACGTCTATTGAACAGGTGAAGAGGCTCATCCCTTGTTCCCTGTTTAGGATGTGGTTTCCGGTTTTCTCTTTTCCATTCTTTTTACTCTTACGTAGCCCCCCTGTGCATCAGTGGCGTTATCGCCTTGCTTGGGATGATATGATTAAAAATACAAAAAAACAAAAAAAAAAGAACAAATTACAAAATTGGTAAAATTTTAGATTTCAATCAATATAATTTCAGTTAAAAATACACCAGTATGTTTTGCTTACTAGAATTATTAAATTTAATAGCTTGGGTTTCAATTAAAGCTAATTTTAATGATTGACAATAACTTATTTATTTTTAAAATTTCAATTTCAATTTAAGTGTTGAAAATGAGTGGAAGTTTAGGTACCTCCAATAAATCGCTAAAAAACAGCATAGTATGAATAAAAATGGTCATAAATTTAATGAAACAAACTTTTTCTATCAAAATATTTATATTATTAAGAGGAAAGATAATTTTTAATTATTTTTAAAAAACTTTTAATCCCTGCTAACATTTTCGAAATTTTGTTAGAAAATTTTGTTTTTATTTGAGTTAGTGGCTAAAAAAAAAGTTTACGACTGTTTTAAAATGGGTAACGTAATGATGACATAACCCACTTTTTTACCCGGTGACAAACACATTAATTTGGAAATTCTCGCAAAAAATCAAATAATTGTCAGATTTGAATGAAATTTTCAGAACACATTCACAAATGAATGAGACTATTTTTGAAATTATTATTTTTTTAATATCTTGGTGAAAATTTTTTTTCAACTCTGTTTACCCACTTCTACGTAGATACATGAAATTTTAATAAATTTTGATTAGCTGCAAAAGTTTTTTTTTAGTTAAATGCAGGACTCATTGGGGCGTATAATCATCTATGTTTTTTTATTTTAAAGTAGACAACCTGACCGAAAATCTGCTCCAATGACTAAGATAAAAAATGCAATAAAACTCTGATATAATTTAATTTGATAAACTTTTTTGCTGGAATAAATAATTATTAAGGACATTATAGTCTGAAGAAAGAAAAATTTTTCGTTTATTAATAAAATTTTGAAATAATTGTTTTTATTTTTTGTTTTTTATTATAATTCATAAAAGTGTTACAAATATTTTAAAAACATTTTATGGAAATGTTGTTTAATTTCTTTTTTAGATTTTTAATTGATGATTGCCTATCGAAAACAGAAAAGTTTTAAAAAAATTGTTCACCAATTTTATTTTTAAAATAATTAAAAAAAAAATTTTGTGTCTAAATATGGTAATTTTTATTAAGTACGATGTTCCATAGGGGTCATAACAAGTTTCCATGGAGGTCATAAGAAATTAACAAGTGTTTAAATTCATTCCCCTTACACCAAAAACGACACAAACCATGCTTTGATTCTAAATTCATTCTTTCTTATTAAATTAAAATTATTCTAAAAAAAATTTTTAATTTTTAATTTTTCAGAAAGCCTATTAATAATTAATTTCAGAGAAATATGTATATTTTCAGAAAAATATTAATAAAAATCATAATATAACTTAGTTTGGTTATTTTAATTTAATTGTTTCTTATGTAATTATTTTAAAAGAAATTTAAATTTTTATTTATTCAGAAAACATTTTTATTTATTCAGAAGCATAGTCTGGCTATGAATCTAAACTAAAGTTCTATAAAATATTATATAATTGCTGAAAATATTATGTTAAATTTTTAATTTTACTATTTAGTTAAAAAACAAAACAAAAAAATTAAATTTCCAAATGTTACATTTTAAGCTACATGAATTTTTTGTCACTTTTGGTTGCCATACAAGCGTTCTTGACACCTTCTGCTTGTCAATAAATCATTTGTCACCTAAGATAACGCAAATAAAGAGGGTTACCGTAGTTAAAGAAAAGTTTTTATCATAAATTTCCAGGCAGTAAGCACTTACTACGTGTTTGAAATCAGATAAAGGTAAGTTTCAATTTTAAAAATTGACTTAAATAACGTATCAAGGAGGTATATTTTTTTTTGCAAGATTTTTAAAACAGAAATTTGGCTACTGTTTATGTTATGTGTCGATCAGTCAATAATGGCGGTATATTTAAAAAAATTCTTTTTCAGCAGTTAAATTTTTGATTCCGATCAATATAATTTTGGTTTGAACTAAACCAGGATATTTTGCTTACTGTAAATAGTAAATTTAATCTCTTGGCTTTCAATTAAAGTTAAAATTAAAGCTTCAAGAAAACATTTTTATTTTTAAAAATTAAATTTGAATTGAAGCATCAAAAATAGGTACCACCACAAAATCGCTGAAAAAGCAGCATAGCCAGAAGGGAAAAGGTCCCAAACTAAATAAAACAAAGTTCTATGGGCAAAAAGTTTATATTACCATTAAGAGGATAGAACAAAGCGTTTTTTAAATATTTTTAAAAATTTTTAAAAATTATTTCTAACACGTTCGAAATTGTTGTAGAAAGTCTATTTTTATTACGTAAGTGCGATATCCAAATTGCCGCTATTTTATTAAGTAAACAAATGTAATTATTACATAATGCACTTGCGATATCCAAATTGCCGCTATTTTATTAAGTAAACAAATGTAATTATTACATAATGCACTTTTTTGGCCGTGAAAGACACATTAATTTGGAAATTCTTGCATAAATCAAATAATGGTTGGAATTTTGATGAAAACTTCAGGACTTATTTATAATTGAATGAAATCAATTTTGATTGCATTATTTTTAGAAAATATTGGTAAAAATATTTTTTTTAAAGTATGCCCCCCCCCTCAATTAAATTCCAGAAATGTGTAACAATTTGACCCCAGACCACTCTAAAACTAATATAAAAAAATTCAGGAGTCATTGAGGAATGCTGATTCACTGTTTTTTTTTTTTTTCTTCAATAGGTCCCCGTCTTTCTAAAAAGTAGGTCCAAATTGCGAAAAATGCAATAACTATGCCAATTTTTATGTGGATAAACTTCTGATTGCTTTTATGAACAATATAAATTAAGCATATCATAGTCTGAAAAGAATTAAAAAAATTCAATAACTAATTAATTTTTACAATAGTTATGTTCATTTTTTTTCATTTTTTTAATTATATATAAAAATTATATATAAAATGTTTAAAAATTATTGTTAAATTTCTTCCTCTAACGGGCCAGCTAGGTTATTTAATTAATGCATGAAGACTACAATTACTAATCGAAAATTTAAAAGCTTAATACAAATAATTGACCCCATCAATTTTTAGAATAATTAAAAACATTTTAATTGTTTGCATTTTGATTGCTCGTATTTTATTTGTATGGGGGCCCGTACGTGATATTTAGCATTAAATGGTCATGTGATTCAAGGATTGTCTTCTCTTACATAATAAATTACATTCATATGTTTTTGTCGCCTTTGGGCCCTACTTCCCATTGTCATCAAATCTTTCAACACGTGCTGCTAGCTGTCAGGCTCGGGCTACCTAATCTGATAGCAAATTACAGGGAATTTTACTGAGAGTAAGCAGGCACAATTGTTTGAAATCAGATGAAGGTTATTTTTTATTTAAAAATTGACTTCAATAACATGTCAGCGATGTATATCTTATTTTTGCCAGATTTTTAAAACAGGAATGTGGCTACTGTTTTGAAATTTGACGATCAATTAAAAAAATTGCGCTACTTTTAAATTTTTAAAAAAAAATCTTTAAATTTTTAGATTCCAATCAATATAATTTCGCTTTAAAATACGCCAGTGTATTTTGTTTACTGGAATTACTAAATTTAATCTCTTGACTTTCAATTAGCTATGTACAAAAAAATCACTGCTCATTTTCGATACCTCAATTTAAATTTAATTTTTAAAAATAAAAACGTTTTCTTGAAGCTTTAATTTTACCTTTAATTGAAAGCCAAGAGATTAAATTGACTAATTACAGTAAGCAAAATACCCTAGTTTAGTTCAAACTGAAATTATACTGCTCGGAATCACAAATTTAACTGCTGAAAAATTTTTTTTTAAAATTTACCGCCATTATTGAGTAATCAACACATCATGTAAACAGTAGCTAAATTTCTGTTTTAAAAATCTTGCACAAAATAAATATACCTCCTTGAAATGTTATTTAAGTTGATTTTTATAATTGAAACTTACCTTTATCTGATTTCAAACAAGTATTAAGTGCTTACTGTTGGGAAATTTACGAAATAAATCACTCTTTAATAATAGTAGCCCTCTTGTCAGCGCTTATCTAGGCGATAAATTACGTGTTGACAAGTAGCAGGTGTGAATGATGTTTGGATGGCGACCGAAAGTGACAAAAAATTCGTGTAGCTTAAAACGTAATATTTGGAAATTTAAATTTTTTTTGTTGTTTTTTAACTAAATAGTAAAATTAAAAATTTAACATAATATTTTCAGCAAGTATAATATTTTATAGAATTTTAGTTTAGATTTATAGCCAGACTATGCTTTCTGAATAAATAAAAATAAAAAGGGCTTTCTGAATAAATAAAAATGTGCTTTCTGAATAAATAAAAATATGCTTTCTGAATGAATAAAAATTTAAATTTCTTTCAAAAGAAAGAATTAAATTAAAATAACCAAACTAAGTTATGTTATTTATTAATATTTTTCTGAAATATTAAATATTTTCATGTTTAGATATTACATATTTATCTTACATTATTAATATGCTTTCTGAAAAAATTAAATTTACTTTAGAATAATTTTAATTTAATAAAAAAAGAATGAAATTAGAATCAAAGTTTGGTTTGTTTAGTTTTTGATGTAAGGGGAATTCATCCAAACACTTGTTAACTTCTAAAAACAATACGACCTCTATGGAAACTTGTTTCGATCCCTATGGAACACCGTACTTAATAAAAATTTCCAAAATTTAATTATTTTTAATTATTTTAAAAGTAAAATGGTTGAATGATTTTTATTAAACTTTTCAATTTTCGATAGGCAATGTGATAATCAATTCTTAAGTAAGAAGAAATTCAACAACGTTTTTATAAAAGGTTTTTAAAATATTTTTAACACTTTTATTAATTATTATAATAAAAAAAATAAAAACAATTATTTCAAAATTTTATTAATAAACGAAAAAAATTTTTTTTCAGAGTATAATGTCCTTAATAATTATTATTTATTCCAGCAATTAAAAGTTTATCAAATTAAATTATATCAGAGATTTATTGCATTTTTATCTTACTCTTCGGAGCAGATTTTTGGCCAGGTTGTCCACTTTAGAATAAAAAACATAGATGATTTATATGCCCCAATGAATCCTGCATTTAACTAATAAAAAAAATTTATACAGCTAATTAAAATGTATTAAAATTTCATGGATTTACGTAGAGGGGGGGGGGTAACAGAGTTAAAAAATATATTTTCACCAAGAAATTTTAAAGAATAATAATTTCAAAAATAATTTCATTCATTTGTCAATGAGTACTGAAAGTTTCATTCAAATCTGACTATTATTTGATTTTTGCGAGAATTTTCAAATTAATGTGTTTGTTACCGTGAAAAAAGTGGGTTGTGTCATCATTACCACGTAACCTATTGTAATAAAGGCGTAATTTTTTTTTTTTAGCCGCTAACTCAAATAAAACAACATTTTCTATCAAAACTTCGAAAATGTTAGCAGGGATTCAAAAATTTTTTTAAATAATTAAAAATTGCTTTGATCTTTCCTCTTAATAAAAATATAAATATTTTGTTGGAAAAAGTTTGTTTTATTAAGTTTATGAACTTTTTTATTCATACTATGCTGTTTTTTAATGCTGTTTTTAGCGATATTTTGTTGTACATACCTACTTTAGTTTCAATTAAAGCTAATTTTAAAGCTTGAAGATAACTTATTTATTTTTAAAATTTCAATTTAAATTTAGGTGTAGAAAATTTAAAGTTTTAGCCTAGGCTACGTTCTCGGAAATAAAACTGAAATTTAAATTCAAAGAAGGCATTTAAGAAACAACTTTTACTTAAAAAATGCTTTTGTTGTGGGTCTTTCAGAAAATCCGTGACGGTTCGTCTCTAACTTACCATTTCCATTTCAAGGCGAATCTAAAAAGCTTTTCACAGAAAAAACAAACAGGATTAAGTTGCTCTTCTTGATTTCTTTCTTTCAACATCGACAATATTTGAAAATCTATAAAACTTCAGATTTTGAAAAAAAATTGCAATTAAAAAATCGAATTATTTGAAAACAATTCGCATCGAGTTTGTGAAAATAATGAACAGGAAATTACCGGAAACGGTCTAAGAAGGAGAATTTGTTCCTTACGCAAAAATTGACCGGGTACTGGTAGTATGTCACAAAATTGTATATCGATATTTCAATGTTTCATACTGATTTTTAATTATATAATTTTTTTTTTATTTCATAGCCTTTTATGAAACTTAAGGAATTAACTTTATTTTCATCGGACATAAAAAGAATATAATGGAAATTAAGTAAAAACTAATATTTTTGAGTTTAAATCATTTTTATTTTATTTTTAGGACATATGATAACACAACACTCATTAAATAACTGGCCTAACTAACTTTTCGGCAAAATTCGACTTTGTCCATCAACATAGTTTCCTTCTAAGGTGATACACTGAGTGACTGATTCCAAGCAATTCGATGCTTTTTTTTTGGTAGAACGATATGACTTTTGGCCTCAAAATACGTCTGAGTTTCCAATATCCATTGGGGACAAATCTCTTTCCCTGGAGCATTTTTTTTTATGTCTGCAAACAACCAGTAGTCGCTGGGAGCCAAATCTGGAGAATAGGGTGGATGCAGAAGCAATTCGTTTTGTGCAATCGTTGCGATCGACATGTGACACTAAGATCATTTTTTCTTTCTCATTTGTGGCTGTTTTTTTTTTTTCGCGATTTCTTCCTTCAAACTCACCAATAATGGTATATAATATTCGCTATTGATAGTTCTTTCTTTATCAAGGTAATCGACACCTTACGCATTCCAAAATACGGCTACCAAAACATTACCTGTTGATGTTTTTTGCGTCTTTGGCCGCTTTGGACGGCTTTCACCTGCTGCTGTTCCCTCATTTGACTGCCGATTTGACTCACGAATGAAGTGTTGAATCCATGTTTCATACATTCTCAAATATTTCCGCAAAAACTCCTTCTTCTTGCGTTGTTGAAACAGTTGGAAACAACGCTCTGAATCGTCGACGCGTTGTTGTTTTTGATCGATTGTGAGCAAAATGGGGTATGCATTGCCTTCTGATATGTTCAACTCCTGCTTTCTCATTGACAAATGTTTATGCGAAATGGCGAATGCACTGTTTTCTGATTTGTTTAATATCTCTGCTTTCTCACGCAACTTACGATCAGCCAAAACGAGTTTGCAGATTTCTTGCTGTTTTCAGGTACAACTGCTGATTTTGGGCGACTTGAGTTATAGTATGCTGTTTTTTAGCAAATTGTGCGGGTTTTTAAAACCCATAGAAATTGTAGTGAGCAGTTAATTTGTCCACTGTAGAAAATAAGGGTAAAAGAGTATTGACGTGACACGGCGAGAGAAAATAGGACAACACCAAACTTGAGGGGAAAAAAGGCTTTATAACAGAAAGAGGAAGGAAGATATAAAATAGGGATTAAAAAAATGGATGAAAAAAAAAAAAAAAAAAAACAGTGGACATAACTGGAAGCAGTATAGTTCTTTCTGTTACGAGTTTGTCTCATTTTCTGTTGTGCTGTCAGATTATATTTGTCTTTGAAATTTTTTTTTTTTTTTTTTTAATCATATCACCCCAAGCAAGGCGATAACGCCACAGATGCGCAGGGGGCTACGTAAGGGTAAAAAGAATGGAAAAGAGAAAGCCGGAAACCGCATCCTAAACAGGAAACAAGGGATGAGCCTCTTCACTTGTTCAATAGATGTGGGTGGAGTGTGAACCGGGCGATAGTTTAGTCTGTCTACTCCAGTTGGAAAAAAAAAATTAAAAGAGTGAAAAGACTTGAAAAGGGAAAACCGGAAACCGCATCCTAAACAGGAAACAAGGGATGAGCCTCTTCACCTGTTCAATAGATGTGGGTGGAGTGTGAACCGGGCGATAGTTTAAAGGATTCCGTTTTATGATGCTTTGGTGCAACTATTTAGACATCCTCGATACTATGTTGTCTTCTTGGTCGCTCCATTTTTGGACATCATCTGACAGCTGGTTGAGATTCACAGAGGTAAAATTAATTTGTGTTGACTAGTTGAAAAAAGGAGAAGGCCAAACCAGGGACCAGTAATCACAACCCCTACAAAGAGAGACAATTCATTCATCTATAAGATATTTTCAATAATAGGAGAGAGTGGGGAGAAGAAAACGTACATTGGATGAGCAGCCATGATAATTGTTAGCCAAGAAGAGTGGAAAAGAAGAAACGGGTATAAAAAACGGAATAAGAAAAAAAGGGGGAAAGAAGAAATAGAGAAAAAGATAACACGACATAAAGTTCAGCTTTGCCAAATGTTTTTCTGTTTAAAATAATGTGGCCTGATGATTGTTGGGATTAAATTAATTTAATTTAAAATCTTCCCTTGGTATAAAATAGAAGAATAGGAAAAGAAATTTTATATTAGTAGACGATATAAATAAGGAAATTTTAAAAAAATATTAAAATATATAAAAAATATACTATATAAAAAAAAGCAGAAAACAAATGTCAGCGAACAACTCCCTCTAGCCAGGGTCACATCTCTTGAATCCCTGGATCATTCCTTCATGTGCTACCGTCTCTCACTTCTAAGCTCGGTTAGCTATCTCTTCTTCTTCTACGGCTCCCCCTCCTCCTCTGAGTGTACGGTACTTGATAGCATCTCTACTAATATTGACAGGGCCATTTCTTCTCACCCATCTGCCCATATATTTGTGTTTGGCGATTTTAACGCCCACCACACCAAGTAGCTTGAAAACTCAGCCACCGACCTTGCTGGGATCCGCACCATGTATTTTTCAATGTGCGGTTAAAGAGGAATGACTGGATGAGGTCAAACAGATGTCCAGTTATCCCGTAGCTCCGCAGTTTGCATAAGAGGCCAGCATGCCAGACCCTGTGGAACACTTTGGAGATATCCAAGGCAACGGTTCGGGCTTCGCCATTCTTGTCAAGTGCCCGGTATATGTACTCGGTAATGGTCGTTAGCATATCAGCAGTAGACCTGGTGAAGCGAAACCAGTACTGTTTGTCAGAGAGAAGCCTGTGGGGCTTGAGATGCTGAATCACCTCGGCGTTGATAATGGCTTTGAAAACTTTGCTAAAGATCGGAAGAAGACTAAAAGGACGGTAATTGGCGGGGTCTGAGGATTCACCAGAATTCTTAAATATAGGAACTACACAGGAGGACTTCCAACAGGCAGGAAAACAGGAAGCAGATAGGCAGAGGTTATAGGATTTAGAGAGGACAGAGGATAGTTCTGGGGCACATTTCTTCAATACTATGACTGAGATTCCGTCACCGCTGCTCGCTTTGTGTGGGTCAAGTTGTGCAATTATCTTGGCGACCAGCGAGGGTGTAATGTGGACGTTATTTAGTTGAGCCTTAGTTCTGGGTGGGAAGTCGGGTGTAGGTATTCCTAACGAGTCCAGTGTCGAATTGGTGGAGAATCTACGTGCAAAGCATTTAGCCTTGTCCGCTGGGTAGGTGAGACCTTCAAACTCATTGATTAGTGGGGGTATTGAAGTCTTGCTCTTGTTGAGCACGCTTTTGCAGAGTCGCCAGTAATCTTTGGAACCAAACTTAGAGGATGCTATGCGTTGCCTCATTCTGGTAGCAAACGCTCTCTTAGCTTCGTTCAGTACTTTTTTACACTTATTCCGTGCTGAGGCGAAAAGGCGCCTGTTTTGGTTCGACGAGCAGCTTCGATAGAGCCGAAAGAAATGGTTCCGGCGGGCAATGGCGACCGAGCAAGCGGGTGAGAACCAGGGGTACGAATTTGATTTTAGTTGGAATTTCCTGGCCGGGATAAATTTTGTAATTTGCTTGAAGCTCCGATGAACTTAGATCACTGGTGCTGCCTAAGCAGGAATTTACACAAGATACTAGATTAGCAACTAGGTCCCACCCTTTTACAGTTAAACAGATAAGATGTAACCGTAAATTCTACTCCAACAGCTTCTTTTCTCGCACTTCCCACCTGTGGAACTCCCTTCCACAAGTCTGCTTTCCCGACAGCTACAATCTCCAGGTGTTTAAATGTAGGGTCAATAGACACCTCCTATCACCCTAACTCCCAATTATTCTCAGAACACTCTCATCTACCCAACCTTCATTCTCGGTATCCTTACCTGCCTATCACCCACCCTCTGACATTTCCTATATTTAATCATCCTTTCTCAACTCTATATAGTCCCCTGCGCAGTAGTGGCAGTGACATGCCTTGTTCGGGGTGAAACGCTTATAAAAAAAAATGGTTCAGTATTACAGGTTAGACGCAAGTTTCCGGTTCCCAATGTCAATACAATGCCATCCTCAAGCCACGTTGCGATTTTGTTTTTTATCCTGGAGAGCAGTCGTCTGATTCTAGACACCCAGAACATCCCGGCTGGGTTTTCGTCGATGGACCAGCGAGGTAACAGAAAAATAAATATAACCAAGTGATGCGATTTTGGAAAGACAAAACATTTCTTTTTATATATCGCAAACAAGAACACACACACACAAAAAATCAGTTCTTGTTGTACAAAGTGGGAGGTGTCTTGTATATAAAAAATAACCAAACAAAAACAAATACTTCAAATATTTTTGCTAAAGGAGAGATGTGGCCTTTGTTTAACCCTTTTTCGTCTTATCTTAGTGCAACCATTACAACCATCAATGTTCCCATTTCAAGTAGTAGTATCAGTAGTAATAGTATTAGTGGTAGTAGAAGTAGCAGTATTTTGCTTCTTTGCCCTGAGTATGAGCAACACTCACAGTGGACACTTTGTTTCAATCTCTGACGTCTTTCAACACAGTTCAACTGCATTCAAAGACAGTTGAACCTCAACTCTTCTGTCCCATTCTTCTCTCATCTCGTCTCTTCGATTTGTTTCTTGGTGCTATGTTTGCTATATATATATATATAGCAAAGTTTTGTAATTTGCTTGAAGCATTGCGTAAAATAGTTGTATGTGTTATGTCTTGAAGGCTGTTACAATGCGTTGAATGAAATAAAGGAAGGTCGGGAGGTGTTTGTATGACCTGTTTATTATTATTGATATTTCGAGACTATAATCTCATCATCAGAATGGCAGAGAAATCCTCAGAATGACCGTGCTTTTTAGCTGCCTATCTGTGAATGGCTGGCTTTATCCACTGCTGCTGTACGTGTGTGCGTGTGTGTATCTGTGTGTTCTAGTTGTTTTTTTATGGTCTAATGGTGTGTGTGAGTATGTGTGTGAGTGAGTGAGTGTGTATGTGTGTGTATTCAAGTTGGGGTTTTATTGGTCTATACACACACACACACACACACATACACCATTAGACCATAAAAAAACAACTAGAACACACACAGATACACACTCACATACATATATATATATATATATATATATATATATATATATTTATTTTGTACATAGCTAAAAAATATGCTTTTCAGATTTCAGAGAAAAATTTCGACACAAAAAGTGAATATTTATTTGAAAAACTTATTTACTCTCCACCAAAACTAAATTCTTGTGCCAAACACAAAAACCTTGTTAATAAGTAAACAAAGGAAAAAGATTTATTTCTTAACCTGGAAAGCGGTCATCAGATTCTAGACTCCCAGAACGTCTTCACTGGTCCACCTGGGTGTTCATTGGGTGGACCAGTGAGTTAACAGAAAAGTTATAGTGGGTATCTCTTATTTTATTGTTTGTAGTCAGTATACCGTAGTATACCGTAGCAGGTTAACGGAATTTGGTCTTGTGGGAAGATAGCCCACTATAATTCATAAAATGATTATAAAATCAAGAAAGCCAATTTTAAGTATAAAATTATATATATATATTTCAATTAATGTTTTACAAATAAAGTAACACTTGAAATAAAAGTCCAACGGAGGTTAGAGAGTTCATGGAAAATAATGATGAGCTGAAAGAGATAAAGGCTTAGTAATGTGGAAGCGTCTTGTATTTAAAGAATTTTCATTTAGAAGTTGCCACTTCTCAGGTCAATAGGTCAGTAAGTTGGTTTGTGTGGAAGGTCTTTGAAAAGGTCACTCCTGAAGTCAATAAGTACTTTTGTGACAGGGAAGAAATTATGAGAGGTTAAGGGAGGCGAATGTTAAGTAGCCGCTCGACTTAAGTCAAGGGGATATTAATTACATTCTTCTGTCACCGTAAGTCTGTCTGTCTGACGAAGCTTTTGTGTCTCTGCTTTTTGGATCAAAAGCTAGTCGTTTTGAATTTCCTCCTTGTATTTGATTCTGGGCTTCCCATTAGCTGGTAAATAAAATTCGCGAAGGCTCACGAAATGGTAATTTGATATTTGATTAATTTTTATTTTTCAACCGGAACATCTGCTCGAATTCACTTGCGCAAAAATGATTTTTATTCATTAGCTTTCTGGTCAGCATATAGCCAACATCCGGTTTGCTCACTTTTGCTCGGTCGGTATCACCACAAAGTAAATATAACCAAGTCGATGCGCTTTTGCAAAGACAAAAAGTTTTTATATATATCACAAACACACACACAAAAAAAAAATCAGTTCTCGCTGTACAAAGTTGTCTCTTGCATATCAGCAATAACCAAATAAAAACAAATACTTTAAATAATTTCGCTAAAGGAAAGATTTCGCCTTCATTTAACCCTATTTTATCTGATCTTAGTGCAACTATTACAACCTCCAATGTTCCCATTTTCAGTAGTAGTATCGGTAGTAATAGTATTAGTGGTAGTAGGAGTAGCAGTATTTTGCTTCTTTGCCCTGAGTATGAGCAACACACACAGCAGACACTTTATTTCAATCTCTGACATCTCTCAATACAGTTCAACTACATTCAAAGACAGTCGAACCTCGACTCCTCCCTTCCATTCTTCTCTGCTAATCTCTTCTTGTCTCATCTGCTCATCTCGTCTCTTCGAATTGTTTCTTTGTGCTTCTCTCTGGTCACGCAATGCATATATATATACATATATATATTTTTTTTTTTTTTTTTTTTTTGGTGAGTGTATGATCTTTTTTCTTTTCAGATCAATTACCTCAGTCCATCGCACACAAGCATTAAAAAAAAAAACCTCTTTCTAGGTTATAATTTCCACAGTCCATCATACCAAGTCCAATAAGCAGCATAATAATCACATTTATATTTTAATCACTCCTGGAACCCTCAACACTCATTTCCTATTTAATCATTCATTATCTTTATTCATTGATCTTTTCTGTCCTGCCTCGGTTTAACAGGGGACTTATTAATCTCTGTAGATGATTTCAAGGATCTCCCAAAAAGTTGTTGATTTTACCTCTAACTTCACAGTAGGTTTAATCACACTCAGATTGGATCGGCTGTTATAAATCTTAACTTGTTGGCTTTTCTACATGTTGTGATAGTTTAGTCACTACACAACCCAGATCAGGTCTGTTACAAGTCATTGCATATTTATTGGTTATCTGAGTTTTTTTCAAATTATCATTATTTTTGTTAGTAGTTAAATTGCATGATATTGATTTTGGATTACAATTATTCCTTCCCAAACTATTTAGTATAATTTGTAGGTATTTTGCTTAACTTATTTTAATAATCTTATTAGAAAATTCAAATTCATTTTTTAAAATATACATTAACTGATCAAGATTCTTCATTTTGTGTTAAGCTTCTTTTAATAACATTTATATTTTTTAAATTTGAACCTGCAACGATGAAATTATCTACCCATAATATTGTAATAACTTTTGTATACACACAATAATCATTTAATCAACTATTGCAGATGTCTATTTTATTTCTGCAAGATTTTTAAAAGCGAGAATTCAATTTTGTTTCCAAACGCATAAAAATTTCAAAAATGGTCACTAAAATGAAAACTTTCAAAAATTTTAAATTCCAGTCAGTATAATTTTCAGTCAATATAATTTTCATTTGAAATGCATAACAATGTTTTACTTCCTGGAAAAAGTAGATTTAATTATTTAGCTTTCAATTCAAGAATTTTTTTAGTTTCATTTATTAAAATTAACTTCAAATGTAGTTGTTGAAAATGAACGGAGGCTCCTAATTTTGGATTTACATGTTAGTTATTTTACATAGTTTCTGGCAAAAACCTATATGACTAATTTATACAGAATTTGATTTATAAAAAAGAATAAAAATTCTTATTAATTGATCAATGTAAAAGATCTTTTCTCATGATAATTGTGGACATAATGAATATTTATGCACGAAATCAATTCAAGTAAATAGTTATAACAAATATTGTACCAAGATTTTCAAATAAAGAAACATTTAAATAATTTAATCAGTCAGTCAGTTAAGTGCCATACGTGAAACACATTTGAGCGATCATCATGACTGATTGGACAGAAGATTATCCCACAGTAGGTTGCCATTGCTTTCTGCGGTAGACTAGTTGCCTGCCAAGGCTATAGAACCCAATCTGTCCTGCTATTTAACCCATAACTGGAGGGAAGAGACGGATTAATACATTTCCCAAGGGTATTTGTGCATAAGTGAATGCAATGGATTCAACTGGAATTCAAACTCGGCTCCCCAGTTTTTTGTTCCGAGCCGATATCCACTGTACCACAACGCACATCCTATCCAAATAATTTAATACATTTCTGAAAAAAATTCTGAATGTTTCCAACAATTTTCTGATTTTGAAACAATTTCTAAATCAATGTATTTTTCACTGAAGACAATCAAATTTACTGTATTAATTGTGGTTCCCACTTTCAAACTAGAAAAAAACCCCAAAAAAACAGAACTTTGAAATAAATTTAACAGGAGTTTAAAACTGGATAAAAAATTAAATATAAATTTATATTTATGTTTCGAAAGCTTTAGTGCATAAGAGAAATCATAGCACAGCTCTGTGCCCTGTGTGACCACCAGGATGAAACTGAATTAAAAAAAAAAAATAAATTTTTTTCTTCATCATATTTTATATACATCAATAAAACTTTCAATTTCAGACGAAAAATTTGATATGGAAAAGTAAATATTTATCTGAAAAGACATTTCTGTTATATTTTCTTATATTTTGTATCTCTGATAAAATATTCTTTTCAGATTTAAGAGAAAATTTTGAAATGGAAAAATGAATATTTATTTGAAAAAAATTCTCTCATATTTTATCATATTTTACATATCTCAATAAAATATTTTCATATTTAAGAAGAAAAATTCTAGATGAAGACATGAACGTATATTTAAAAAACATTTCTCTTATATTTTTTATCATATTTTGTACATATAGGAAAAATTTGACATGAAAAAGTGAATATATATTTGAAAAAATCATTTCTCTTATATTTGATTATATTGTGTACATACGTAAAATATATACTTTTCAGATTTAAAAGAAAAAATTCTACGCAAAGAAGTGAATATTTATTTGAAAAAATTATTTACTCCCCACCAAAACTAAATTCTTGTGCCAAACACAAAAACCTTGTTAATAGGAATACAAAAAAAAAAGAAAGAAAACATGATTCTTTCTCATTGAAGTCAAAACAGGTGCAAATAACAAAACACGATGACTCAACCACT
Source organism: Ascarosepion bandense (assembly GCA_037127315.1). NCBI lineage: Eukaryota > Metazoa > Mollusca > Cephalopoda > Sepiida > Sepiidae > Ascarosepion > Ascarosepion bandense. Next base: position 31,813 of record JBBBDQ010002243.1, read on the forward strand.
GTGTTAATTTCAAAGGAAAAACATTTATTTTACAAGTAAAAAGAAAAAAGATACAAATACAAAATTTGCACAAAATTTTTTTTTGTCTGTTAATTAAGGCAGGATAACAAACTTTTAATGTTTATAAAAGATTACTATCAAAAAATGTGAAAATGTTAAAGAGTTCAATGAAAAAAAGAAACAGGATAAAATTTCAAAAAAGCAGGTATGAAATTTTCAGGAAATTAAAATTACATGAGTTTACTTGTTACCAACACCCCACGAGATTTTCTGGAACATAATTTCAAAAAAACCTTTTTTAGCCTCACAATTTTTCATATTTAAGAAAATTTCTTAGAATTCTTGGCATTCTTCATTGAACAACTGCAGGAGAAATTTCACTTGTGAAATTTAAGTCTGTCTGGTAACTGTTGCCTTCTTGTTTAGTCTCTTCCTTGATGTCATTTTGGCTTGTCCCCTTGTCAAAATGTCATCTGACTTCATACACTGACCTGAATTCTATTTATACGGAAATAAACCTCACAGAAGACTCCATCCAAGTGTTCAGAATGGCGTGGCATCACACCTGTCTTTTATCTTCATTTGTTTTTCTTCATATGAACAAAATCATTGTTTCCCTTCATTTGAACTGGGAAAACTGATGAGAGAAAATGACAAATAGGATTTAATACATTTCAAAGTTTATATCCTGTAAAAATATCAATTGACATACTTAGCAAGAATGTGTCTTTTTAGTGTGCAAACTCAGAAAATACTTAAAAAATTTGAGCTCATAACCATTTAAATATACTGTGGTGAGTACTTACACGTGACTTGGTAGAGTTTGGATACTTTTCTCTTCAGCATGAATGTTCATGTGCTTTTTCAAATTTGTATTTTGTGAAAATTCTGATCCGCATATTAAACAAGAAAATGGTTTCTCTCCAGTGTGAATTCGAATATGCCTTTTCAAATTAGATTTATTTGAAAATGCTGACCCACATATTTCACAAGAATACGGTTTCTCTCCAGTGTGAATTCGAATGTGTGTTTTCAAGCAAGAACTAGTATAAAATTCTGATCCACATATTTCACAAGAATATGGTTTCTCTCCAGTGTGAATTCGAAAATGAATTTTTAAGTAAGCATTATCCGAAAATGTTAATCCACATATTTCACAAGAATATGGTTTCTCTCCAGTATGAATCCGATTGTGTTTTTTCAAATGAAAATTATTTGAAAATGCTGTTCTGCATATCTCACAAGAATAAGGTTTCTCTCCAGTGTGAATTCGAATGTGCTGTCTCAAAGTGGAATCATCGGAAAATGCCGATCCACATATTTCACAAGAATATGGTTTCTCTCCAGTGTGAATTCGAATATGCCTTTGCAATTTACAAATTTCTGAAAATGCTGAACCACATATTTCACAAGAATATGGTTTCTCTCCAGTGTGAATTCGAATATGCCTTTGCAATTTACAAATTTCTGAAAATGCTGAACCACATATTTCACAAGAATATGGTTTCTCTCCAGTGTGAATTCGTATGTGCGTTTTCAAGTGGCAATTTTGTGAAAATGATGATCCACATATGTTACAAGTATATGGTTTCTCTCTAGTGTGTGTCCTCATGTGGCGTTTTAAGTTAGAATTCTTTGCAAAATCACATCCACACACTTCACAAAAATGTTTTTTCTCCATCATGCAGTTTACACATGCTTTGTTAAATTTGGGTTTAGTGAATATGTTAATCCACACACTTTACAAGAATGAGGATTTTCTCCTGTATGCATTAGCCTGTGCTTTTCAAATTTGATAACTGTGAAAATGTTGATTTACATAGTTCACAAGTGGTATCTCACCAGTGTGTGTTAAAACTGAAATCAATGAAAATGTATATTTATATACATCACAATAAATGAGGTTCTTCTCTTATCATTTTATGATAGCTTTGTTTTTTTAATAAAAACTTTGTGGAAATGCTGACACACGTCATTTTTTCTTGATTCTTATTGTCAGCCTAAATGATGGAGTGTTTATGACTATTTGACCTGCAAATAAAGAAAGATATTATCAAAGTGACAAAACTATTTTTACTGATGAAAAATTCAGTATACATTTCATTCATTCATTCATGAAGATTTCAATTAAATTGGATAACTCCCTGATTTTTATTATTTATTTAAAATAACAAAATATTTAAAAAATTTAAAATATTAAAAATAGGTCAATGTTCTTCTTACACTATTCTCTTAGTTTGTCTAAGCTGCACATAGTTAACTTTCCCTCTGAAGAGTGAAGTTCAAGGGAGATAATTCATGAGCCTCAAAAATCAAAATGATTTTCTTTTATAAGTGTGTAGTTTTTTGACATTAACAAAAAAGCAACTATGAATTAAAATGAAAAACACAAGCAATGATGAAATTTTAGATAAAATGAAAACAAAAAAGATAATTATACATAGCATCCAAAAGGATGAAATTTCTATGGCACACAATGAGGAAAGAGGGTTTGGAAATTCTGACACTCACAGAACAATATTGAAGGCAAGATGGACTGAAGAAAGTATTGCTTGTTTGTTACAATGCAATGTGGAAATGAATAAAAATTGTATAAAAAAATCCAAGTGTTGCAAAAAGCAAAAAGTGGCGATTGGTGGAGGGTCTTCATTGATTTAAATTTAACTTGTTATTATAATACAACTTTCCTCCATATCACCTCATTTGTACAAACCACATCCATATCTTGATCACCAAAACAACACGTGTCCTCCATTTTATCCTAAACTAATGTGTGGGTATTTAATTGTCTTCGCTTTTTTGTTGAACGTGTTTAAGAGAACTGCATGAAGTATATCTAAGGTATCCTGTTAAAGCTATGTAAATTGCAAATAATTAAAACAAAGACATTATCCAAATAGGTACATCCAGTTTTTCACTGATGAAAAAATGAATCCCAATATGACAAAAACTGTTTGTTATTATTAAAAAAAAAAAAAAACAGATAAAATGCTTTTATTATTTATTATTCAGATAATTTCTTCTTTTTCTAGCTCATTAAAATCTTTGGTGAAAAGTCTAGTTTTGATTTTAGTTTTAATTGAAAGTTAATTGATTAAATTTACTATTAATAGTAAGCAAACTACATTAGTATATTCATATAGGTACGTCCATGAATTCACTGAAAAAACAGCATAGCATGAAGGAAAAGACCTCAAACTAAACCCAGCAAAATGTTTGTGTTATCATTAAAATAATAAATCAAAGTATTTTTTTAATTATTTATAAAATTCTTTTGAATTGTTTCAAACAGGTTCATTTTGTGGTAGAAAATCTTTTTTTTTTTTTGTCAGTGCGAGGCCTAAATTGACGCAGAGTTTATTATGTGAAAACGTAATATTATGCAAGACATTTTTTTGACTGTGGTAGACACATTAATTTGGAACTTCTTTTAAAAATCAAAGAATGGTTGGATTTTGATGAAAATTTCAGGACTTATTCGCAATTGACCAATATCAGTTTTGAAATAATTATTAGAAAATAATGGTAAAAATATTTTTTTTTCATATGTTACCCCCACCACATAATTTCCAGTAATGTCAAAAAATGTGACTAGGTCTCAACATATAGATAATTTTAATTAAATGCAGAAGTCATTGGGGAATGCTAATCAACTGTCTTTTTTTCTTCAAAACCTACCACTTTTTAGAAAATCTGCTCCAAATTGTGAAAACAAAATTGCAGTAAAACTATGCTATTTTTATTTGGATAAACTTTAATTGCTTTTATAAACATAAATTGAAAGAGTCACGTGATTCAAGGGTTGTCTTTCTTTACACAAAAAGGGTTGTCTTTCCTTACATAAAAAAAATCCATACATAAATCTTTCTATACTAAATTCGTCTTCCATACTTGGCCGGCTACTAGGTACCTCCACACATTTTTGATACGTAAATTTAAATTAATATTTTAAAAATAAATAACTTATTTTCAAGCTTTAAAATTAGCTTTAGTTGAAAGCTAAGAGATTAAATTTTAATTCCGGTAAGGAAAATACACTGGTGTATTTTAAACCAAAATTATATTGATGTTAATCTAAAATTTTTCTGATTTGAAAAAAAAAATTTTTAATTTACCACCATTTTTGATTGATTGACACATTACATAAACACTAGCCAAAGTTCTGTTTTTAAAAATCTTGCAAAAATAAAATATACCTCGCTGACACATCATTTAAGACAATTTTTAAAATTGAAACTTACCTTTTTCTGATTTCAATCAAGTAATAATTGCTTACTCTCAGAAATTTATTTAAAAAAATTTTAACTACAGTATCCCTCATTTATCTACATTATTAGGATGATGAAAGATTTATGACAGCCGGAAGTTGTCAAGAACGCTAAGGTTGGCGACTAAATGTGCCAAAATTTCAATTAGGTCAGAATATAAAATTTTCAAATTTTAATTTCTTTTTCTTTGGTTTTTAACTAAATAGCAAAATTAAAAATTTCACTTAATATTTTCAGTAATTATATAATATTTTATAGAATTTTAGTTTAGATTTATAGCCAGACATTTGAATATGCTTTCTGAATAAATAAAAATTGAAATTTCTTTTAAAATAATTTTTATTTAATTTAAAGAAAGAATGAAATTAAAACAACCAAACTAAGTTATATTCTGTTATTTATTAATATTTTTATTATCTATTTTCCATATTATTAATAAGTTTTCATTAAGTTTAAGGCATGATAAAAATATCTAATTTAATGTTTATGGAAACAAGTTATGACTCCTATGGAACATCGTACTTAATCAAATGGAATATCATACTTAATCAAAATGAACACACAAAAATTCTTTTTTTTTTTATTAATTTAAAATATTTCTGCAAAACGATTTTTATTCAACTTTTCAATTTCAATATAATCATCAGTTCTTACCTAAAAAGTCTATTTGCAATCAATTCTTTGAAGATTTTGAAAATATTTTTAAAATTCTATATATTATTAAATTATTTAATAAATTATTTAATAATAAAAAAATTTTACAAATGACAATTCTTTTAAAATTTTATTATTAATTGAAAACATTTTTTTCTTCAGAGTATAATGTCCTCAATAGTTATTTATTTCAGCAATTAAAAGCTTATCAAATTAAATTATATCAGAGTTTTATTGCATTTTTTATTTTACTCTTCGGATAATGATTGCAAACTTAAAATAAAAAAAATAGATAATTTATATTCCCTAATGAGTTCTGTGTTGAACTAATAAAACAAAAGTTAGCCACCAGTGTAAAATTTATTAAGATTTTATGGATTTACATGAGTAACAGAGGTAGAAAAAAATACTTTCACAAAGATTTTTAAAAAATAATAATTTCAAAAATCATTTCATTCATTTGTGAATGAGTACTGAAAGTTTCATTAAAATCCAACAATTATTTGATTTTTGTGAGAATTTCCAAATGAATGTGTTTGTAACCGAAAAAAGTGGGTAATGCAATCATTCGGTTTCCATTGTAAAACAGTAGTAAACATTTCTTAGCCGCTAACTCAAATCAAAACTGTTCGCTAATGTTACAGTGGATAATCTGCATGTATGCAAATGTATGCTTGCCGTGTAGAAACAAAAAGAAAAACCGTACTGCTTGGCCACCTCAATTTTGATCCCTGTTATACATATCAAGTCTCACCACCTCACGTGGGACTAAAACACTCTCCTCCATAAAACTAGTTACACTTGTGTCCTGTTCTTTCTTTTTTCTTTAACATGCCAGTAGCAGAGAGAGCATACCATACCTCCTGCCTTTTCGAGGTAAGTCTATTTGTTGCATTATTACTACACTCCCCCCCATGATGTTATGATCACACATTAAACATTCAAGGGGTGATCTTTTGCGTCGTTTGCCTCAGATGCTCTCCACTTGATAAAAGCCACGGCTACACAAAGCCAACCACCCACGGGAAGGTGCCCAACCAACTTGCCACATAATAAAAATATGTTGCGTCGCATGACAACACAAGGCATGTCTGGAATTTTGTTCCCTCTTCTCCAATACAGTTGTTCTCCCCTGAGACCTGTAAACCAAATACTTGTGCACCATCCTGTAGCCTCTCTGGTTCTTTGCTCATAAGGCTGAAGCTGCCGAGATGCTTCTTCACACACGCCGCAGGCACGACACTCTCATCCACATAAACATCATCAATATAGACAGACCTGCTATATGTGCTCGTCTTTCATCAGAATAGCATCAACAATTGTCTGCATGATGGATCGTGCCACATTGAGTCCAAAATCAACGCAGGTCAGGCAATACCTTTGTCCTCTACTTAACACAGTTTGGCAGACCAAAACGATTGGTGCACATGTACCTGAATGTATGCCTTTCGAACGTCTAACAATGATACTTTTTGGTGCATATATCCGCACAAGCCGTAAACGGATCCACATGTTCATTCAATTCTTGGTAATCAAGTACAGGTCTTATTTTATCTTTATTGTGCTGAATGACTGCCATCAGTGGGATCAGACCCTTCGGAGGCCCCAATTTCTCTTCTGGGTAAGGAACCAACCATCCATTATTTATCCAGGGTTGTAGTTCTTTGCTGTATTCTGCTTGAGCTCTGGCAGGAATGTTGTACTCCGGCAGCCGGTTGCATAATCACCGGACCACTTCCATGACACCATCCAGGATTTGGTATGGCTATCAAACTCTGCACGAAAATCAGGTTGTTCCAATTCTATTGTTGCATCCGAGGTAAGAGCCGCCTCAGAGAAATGTGCCTTGCCCTCTTTGTCGATGTGCATGCCGCCCAGTTTCTTGATAACATCCATTCGCAGAAGGCGGTCAAATCCCAATGGCTTGCTGTTCACCACTAGTAGGGCCATCATAAAGAGATTCCTATTGGTCACTGCTGTTTCCAATACAGTGGCGTAAAAGGCACTTCCAGCTTGCTGTCAGCATTGTAGAGCATATCCATTTATCGGGTTGACATAGCAATCCACTTAAAACGGATGAGGAGCAGCCAGAGACCACCAACACTATCTGGTCTATTCCATTAATTTTTACCTTCATTACAGGAAGCACTATGTCTAGTTTGTGTGGGAAGAAAGTAGTGCCGACATCTTGCCCCTTGCCTTGTTTCCCCGGATACCTTGCGATGTGTCTATGTTGCTGACACCAATGGCAGCATATCTTTGGGAGCACTCTTCTTGCTTTGTCCTTAGGCTGGTGGCAGTCTCTGGCAAAGTGATTAGGACCTCCACACTTGTAACACTGTACTGCGATTGCGTCCTTCTGGTCAGGGGTTAAAGGTGGGTCTAAAGGCACACGAGGAAGGACTCTGCATCGCGTGGATGCAGCAGCAACAGGCTCATCCACTTCCACCTCTTCTGTCATGAAAGCTCAAGCCCTGGCCAGAATCTGCTCCAGTGTCATGTGATCCACTCTTGAGGATGCCTGTAATTGTTTAACCGGACTGGGGAGTCCTGATATAAATGCGCAACTAAGCCATCGGTCAGAGGAGGTTTCTTCAAACAGGCATGCCAGGTCCTGTAGGTCACCTAAATACTCATCCACAGTTTCCCCGGGGTGCAAGCAACAAGAGATAAACTTGTCAAATGCAACAAAAGGATCTGGCACAAAAGCCATGAGGAGGGCTTGTTTTACCTGTTCTAAGTCCTCCCTTTGTTTGCGGGTTAACTGTCAGTATACCGAGAGAGCTCCACCTCTCAGCCTTTGTAGTAGCACATGTTTAATGTTATCAACACCACACATTTCACACCTGTTCCAACATTCGAACAATGTGTGATCAGGTGAGATGCCATAAAATTCGGGAGTCAGTCGAATGTCAAATGCTTTACCTGCCATTTGCATGTATTTTTGGCCGAAATAGCTTGTTTGCTAATGTTACAGTGGGTAATCTACATGTATGCAAATGTATGCTTGCCGTGTAGAAATGCAAAGAAAAACCGTACTGCTTACCCACTTCAATTTTGCTCCCTCTTATGCGTATTGAGTCTCGCCACCTCACGCGAGACTACCACACACTCCTCCATAAAACTAGTTACATTTGCGTCCTGTTTTCTTTTTTCTTTAACGTGCCAGTAGCAGAGAAAGCATACCTTCTGTCTTTTCGAGGTTACTCTATTTGTTGCATTACTACTACAAATAACTTACTTTCTGACAAAATTTTGAAAACGTTAGATGGTATTAAAAATTTTTTTTAAAATAATTAAAATTACTTCGAGCTTTCCTCTTAATAACATAAATATTTTGAAGGAAAAAGTTTGTTTTATTAAGTTTGGGACCTTTTTTATTCATATAGGTACCTCCACTTTTTCGGCAAAAATTTACGATACCTAATTTTAAAATTAAAATTTTAAAATAAAAAAACATTCTTCAAGATTTCATTTTAAATTTAAATGAAAGCTTAATGATTAAATTTATTATTTCCATTAATTAGAAAATTCTGGTGTATTTCATATAGAAATTATTAAATTTGAATGTCACATTTAATTTCAATTTCTTAAAATTTTCTTAAAAGCGGCCATTTTCTAAAAATTAAAGAATTTGTAAACAAACACAAATCATAAATTTTTAAAAATATTTCAAAAGATTTCTGACACTTTATTTTAGTCAAATTTGAAAATTGAAAGTTTAATTTATCTGAATTGAAACAAATATTACTTATTTATTGCATAAAAAAGTAATATGCAATGAATTATTAACGATTGATCGTGTTTATCAGATCGAATGTTTGACGAAGTGTTAAGACAAGGTGTTGACAGCTGCTACGGATGGCCAGAAATGACAAATTTTCATAGACATCTATAATTAACAAAAACTAAAAATAACATAAATAAGTCAAAAAATTAACATCTTGATTTGGAATTTTTTAATAAATAAATAATTATTTAATCAGTAATCATTAATAAACTTTAATTAACATTAATGAAAATAAAAAAACTAGTTTTCTATTTCGAAAAAAAAATGAACACAGTAGAAAAGAAAAGTAGAACTATTCAACAAAAAAATTAATAGAAAATGAAAAACCTAGGCTAATTTCAAATAAGCAGGAAATAAAGTTTAAAAATAATTCAAATTAATTAAACATAATTTTCAAAATTAATTTAAATGTTTCTTTTTTATCACAATTAAAATAACTGTCAGTGTCATGAAACTGAAAGCGAAACTAAGAAAATACGTTTTTCTATTTCTAGAAAAATTGTGAACACAGTTGAAAAGTCAAACTACTCAACAAACAATTAGAAAATGAAAAACCTAATTTCAAATATGCAGGAAATAAAGTTTAATAATAACTGAAATTAATTAAACATTATTTTCAAAATAAATTTAAATGTCTTTCTTTATTAAAATTATAACTGTCATTAACATAAAAAAATACATTTTTAAACGTCTTTCTTTAACAAAATAAATGTCATTAAAAAAAAAGTGCGAACGACAAAAAGAATTCAAGTTCAGTCAGTATAACTACGACCCTCAACCCTCGCTAATGCTTAGGAATTAAGGAATGTCTTTGATATATTGTAATATAACGGTCTGGCCTACCCAAGAAAGGCTGATACAAGCCGTGTTGTTTCCGGTCGGTGAAAAGTAACGGATGTCACTTTGACCCTATTTCCGGCAGATGCGGAAATAACTCAGAGGCAAACAGACAGGTGACTCTGAGAATTACGTAGGCGTTGTGTGATCAAGGCAAAGCCGGAAGAAACAAGTCCCGGTTTTGGAAGATATATAAAGACCGCGAAAACACGGATTCGCCAGTCAGAAGAAGTGAGAGCAGAAGTAGCAGCAGAACCACAGAACACGAAGGAAGGCAGTTCACAGCTGCCCCCAATAGCATGCTGCTATTGTGGGGTACACATCCGTCAACCCCTGGAGGCGTGCTCTCACTCTCTGTTCCCTAGGCTACACGGTTCATCGTTCATCAATAAAAATATAACTTATATTTTTATATATATGCGTGTTTGTTGTTTATTGATATACAACAATATTCCCTCCTTAGGTCAGTAAGTAGTTTTTGAGACAGTAAAACATAAGAGGAGAGAGGTAAGGTAGGCGAACATAGTAAGCTGCTTGACTTGGGGTCAAGGGAGCTACTAATTACTCTCTTCTCCTGTCCATGCGTTCTGTATCTGCTTTTTATATCTTTTTTGGAGAACCGCAGCTCATTTGGGATTTATTGTAACAATTATTGTTCGTTTGTTATTATTTCGAGGGTTACGGTATGACCCACACTTATGTAAATACATAAAAGAAAAATATTTAGTGAAGTAGTAAATGAAAAAAAGAAAAATTAACTTTACATTTTAAATTTTACACAAAAGCTGAGCAAAAATATAACCAGTTGGTATGTAGACGAGATAAGAAACTAAAATCATTTTAGTAAAATGAAAATTTGACATAAGTAGAATAAAGGGACAAAACTCTTAGATCACGTGACCTGTTACATAATAATGGCACTTATAGTGTACCGTACATGCAAATAAGAAACCCAAAAATACAAAATAAAATTATTTAAAAAATCATTGAGCCCCCCTAACAAATAATAATCTTTGCAATTTTGGATTCGTAATTTTTTTTTTTCACTTAATTATTATATAATCTCATCGGAACAAACAAATACAGAAATTTACACGATTTTAAACTATTAAATTTTTTTTAAATTATTATAATTAAAATTGAAAAAAATTGAAAAAAAATTCTTGTAAAAATTCATTATTTATCATATTTTTAAAATTTTTTTCAGACAATATTGTCCTTAATATTATTTATTTACAAAAGCAATTAGGAGCTTTTTTAATTAAGTAATAATGTCATAAATTTATTGGATTATTTTTCAATTCAGAGCAGATTTGAAGTTCTTTGTGCGTCAATTTGGAAATCACCGACTTTGTTTTTTCTATCTCCAATGACTCCTACTTCTAACCAAAAAAAAAAAAAAAAAAATCACTGGAACAAAAAAGTTTTGTGCGAAATTTCATGAAATTAATTAAGTGGGGGGTAATACATTTGAAAAAAAAATGTTCCTACCAATATTTAAAACAAAACAGAAAATTAAAAATAATTTCATTCATTTCTGAATAAGTCCTGAAAATTTCATTAAAATCGGACAATTATTTGATTTTTACAAGAATTTCCAAATTAATGTGTTTTCTACGGAAAAACGCGCGAAAAAAAACAATGTTATTTTTCGGAGTAGTTGATGACGTAAAACAAAACAAGATTTTAACCAAAATTTCGAACGTGTTAGAAGGATTAAAAATATTTCAAAAAATAATTAAAAAAATAGGTACCTCCACTGGAGTCCATTTTTTTACCTACACTTGAAATTAAATTGAAATTTTAAAAATAAATAAGTTATCTTCAAGCTTTAAAATTAGCTTTAATTGACAGCCAAGAGAGATTAAAATTAATAATTCTAGTAAGCAAAACATACTGGTGTAATTTTTAACCTAAATTATATTGATTTAAATCTAAAATTTTAATTTTTTTTTTTAAATATACCGCCATTTCTTAATGAATGACTCGTTAATTAAACGGTAGCCTAATTTCTGTTTTTAAAAATCTTGAAAAAATAAAAAAAAACGCGCTGACAGGTTATTAAAGTCAAATTTTAATATTAAAACTTACCTTTATCTATTTTCAATCAATTAATAATTGTTTACTGCCAGAAATTTACAAAAAAAAATCTCAAAATCTCAAAAATCTCAAAAAAAAAAAAAAAAAAATCAAGTAGAAATTTTTATAATGGTTAGTTAGGTAATTCCCAAACGTATAAAAAGTTACCATTTATGATAATTCTTCAAATTTAATCAAAACAAACTTTTATCGTGAATATTTTTTGAAGTTCAGTTATGAAAATGTTTTTATTTTCTTGAACTGTACTGTAGTGTTCAATACATATCTTTTTTTTAATTATCATGAATTACTTAATGCACCTACGGTCACAATTTATTCAAAAATTAAAGATTTTAAAATAAAAAGATACTTTTAAATGTTGATGGAATTACTTGCAAACAGGCTGTTAAATTTTAGAAACGTAAGATTGAAATTGCGTTATGTTTTGCCAGAACGCTTGCTAAGAATCATTTTGACCCATATGGAACACCGTACTTTATAAGATTTGAACATCGTACTTTATAACTTTGAACGTATTTGCACAAATAATTAATTCATTTTTTTCTGTTTAAAAATATTTTTGGTGAAAATTTTTTATTAATTTTTTTTTGTTTTATAGACAGTATAATCATCAATTCTTAACTAAAAGGAAAAACACATACAGTTCTTTAAAAGATTTTTAAAATATTTTTAAAACTTTATACATTATTTATAATAAAAAAATAAAAAAATGAAAACAATTCTTTTATAATTTTATTAGTAATCAAAAAAAATTTTTTTTTTCAGACTATAATGTCCTTAATTTTTATTATTTATTCCAGCAATTAAAAGCTTATCAAAAAAAATTATATCAAAGTTTTATTGCATTTTTTATATTTCTCTTCGGAGCAGATTTTGGTATCGTGTATCATAATTTTAAATAAAAAAAATACATGATTTATATTTCCCGATGAGTTCTGCGTTTAACTAATAAAACAAAAAATTCCAGAAAATTAAAATTCATTAAAATTTCATGAATTTACTTGAAGGTGGGGTAACAGACTTAAAAAAAAATTGTTTTCATCAAAATTTTAAGAAGGTAATAATTTCAAAAATAATTTTATTCATTTGTTAATGAGTACTGAAAGTTTCATTAAAATCCGACAAATATTTTATTTTTGCGAGAATTTCCTAATTAATGTGTTCGGAAACCGAAAAAGTGAGTGAAGAAAAAAAAATGACGTAATCAATTATAACATAGACGTAATATTTTTAACCACGCTAACTCCAAATCAAAAACAAAATTTTCTGACAAAATTTCGAAAATGTTAAAAGGGATTAAAAAATTTTAAAAAATAATTAAAATTTACTTTGATCTTTCCTCTTCATAATATTAAACGTTTTGGATAGAAAAATGTCTTTTATTAGGTTTTTAACCTTTTTAAACTTTTTTTTATGATGGATTTTTGTGACGTAATGGAGGTACCTTTTGGTCTTTCGTCTTAATAATATGATAAACATTTTGACGATAAAAATTTATTTTCGTTAAGTTTGTGGCATTTTGCATTACGCTATGCTGATTTCCCCGTGAAAAGTGGAGGTACAAAAATTCATATGCTGTTTTGTTATCGATTTGACTAGATAGGTACCTCCACTCAAATTTTCTATACCTCAATTTAAAATAAGTTTTTTTTCTTGAAGCTATAATTTTGGGTTTAATTAAAAGCCAAGAGATTAAATCTATTAATTACAGTAAGCAAACTGAGTGTATGGATTGGAACAAAAAAAATTTGGATAAAAAAAAAAGGTTTTAAAATTTCAAATTTTCCGTCATTTTTCATCGATTGTAAACAGAAGTCAATTCTCGGTTTAAAAAAATCTTACAAAAATAAAATACATCTCACTGACACATTATTTTCGGTACCTCCACTTTTCAGCATAAATTTTCGATAACTATTTTTAAAATGAAAAAAAAAACGTTCTTGAAGATTTAATTTTAGATTTAATGAAAAGCTTAATGATTAAATTTATTATTTCCATTAAAAATTTCTGGAGTATTTCAAATAAGAATTATATAGATTTGAAAGTCACATTTAATTTCGATTTCTTAAATTTTCATAAAAACAGTCATTTTCTTAATTTTAAGAAATTTCTAAACAAACAAAAATTCGACGATTTTAAAAATATTTTAAAAGTTCTGATAATTTATTTTAGTAAAATTAGAAAATTGAAAGTTAAATTAAGCTGATTTAGAGAAATATTACTTACTTATAGCATAAAAAAGTAATATACAACAAATTATTAACGATTGGTCGTGTTTATCTGATAGATTTGACGGATCAAAAATTTTAAAAATTTCTTTTCTCTGTCCTCTTAATAACAAATATAATTTGACGATAAAACTTTGTTTTTATAAAGTTTTAGCCTAGGCTATGATCTCTAAAATAAAACTGAAATTTAAATTCAAAGAAGGCATTTAAGAAATTATTTGAAATGTTTTTCTTGTGGGTCGTTTAGAAAATTCGTGACGGTTCGTCTTACCTTTTCAAAGCGAATCTAAAAAGATTTTCACGGGATTAAGTTGCTCTTCTTGTTCGACTTGATATTTCTTTCTTTCAACATCGACAATATTTGGAAATCTATAAAACTTCAGATTTTGAAAAAAATTGCAATTAAAAAAAAAAATGAATTATTTGAAAACAATTCGCATCGAGTTTGCGAAAACAATGAACAGGAAATTACCGGAAACGGTCCAAAAGGAGAATTTGTTCCTCACGCAAAAATTGACCGGGTACTGGCAGTATGTCACAAAATTGTATATCGATATTTCAATGTTTCAGACTGATTTTTAATTATAGGATTTTCTTATTTGATAGCCTTTTATGAAACTTAGGGAATTAATTTATTTTCATAGGACACGAAAAGTATATAATGGATTGGAAATTAAGTAAAAAAAGCTAATATTTTTGGAAAATTTTCGTTTTAGGTGCCGAAGGTTTTCCCCCTTCAAATTTATCCAAAATAGCATTATTTCTGTGCAAATGTATATAAAAAGTGCGAGATATAGTTTCTTTTTTATGAACTTTCAAATAAAAAAAGGTAGGTTTCTTCAATAACCAATTGTTGATTTGAGTTCAGCATATACATTTGCACAGAAGTAATGCTATTTTGGATAAATTTGTAACGGGGAAAAGCCTTCGGCACCTAAACGAAAATTTACCATATATTTTTTTTTTTCTATTGCATATTACTCATTAATACCAGGCCTAACTAATAAAACAATAACTATTAGGCAAAATTCGACTTTATTGCTAAAACATGGTCTTCTTCTAAGTAGATATACTACTTCCAATGCTTCTCTAAAAATTCAATGCCTTACTTTTTAACATTGGCCTTAAAATACGCCTCAGTTTTCGATATCACTTCTTCATTTGAGCCAAATCTCTTTCCCTGGACTATTTTTTGAAGTCTGCAAACAGCCAGTAGTCGTTGGGAGCCAAATCTGGAGAATAGGGTGGATGCAGAAGCAATTCGTTTTGTGCAATCGTTGCGATCGACATGTGACACTGTGTTGTTGTCTTGGTGAAAGATTGATTACTTTTTTCTTTCTCATTCATCGCTGGTTTTTCGCGATTTCTTCCTTCAAATGCACCAATAATGGTATATAATCTTCGCTATTGATGGTTCTTCCTTTCAAGGTAATCGACGCAAAAATTAATACCTTGCACATTCCAAAATACGGAGGCCGAAACATTACCTGCTGATTTTTGCGTCTTTGGTCGCTTTGAACGGCTTTCACCTGCTGTTGTCCACTCAGCTGATTGCCGATTTGACTCAGGAGTGAAATGTTGAATCCATGTTTCATCCATTCTTACATATTTACGCAAAAACCTCTTCTTGTTGCGTTTAAACATTTAGAAACAACGCTCTGAATAGACGACGCGTTGTTGTTTTTGATCGGTTGTGTTGTTAGCAAACGTGGCACCCACTTTGAACACAGCTTTCTCATTGACAAATGTTCATGCAAAATGGTGAATACACTGCCTTCTGGTTTGTTCAATTCCTCTGCTTTCTCACACAACTTCAAATTATGATCAGCAAAAACGAGTTTGCGGATTTCTTGCTCTTTTCCGGGACAACTGCCGATTTTAGGCAACCCGAGTTATGGCAGATATTGGGGAGAAGAAAGCATACAGTGAACAAGCAGCCGTGATAGTTGTTAGTCAAGGAGAGTGGAAAGGAAGAAACGGATATATAAAACGGAAAAAGAAATAAACAACGGGAATGAAGAAATAGAGAAAATAGATAACAGTGTAGGGTTTGATACATTCCCACCCACACCCACACACGCACACGGTCATTCAGCGTTCACGTGATAACCTTAGTTCCCGCGTAAACGCATGCCGATAAAAGCGGGGAACGTCACGTGTTACGCTAGTTAGGATTCTGTCCCGGGAAGAACAGACATGTTCATTACCTAGCGCACACAAAAACACGCAAATTTTTATTTCTCACCAGCATGCACACCAAGACAAAAAACTCCAATTGGAAATAGACATTAAAACTATGCACATTAACTTTCATTCAAACTGAACGTTACATAACTTTCTAGCGAACATTTTGCATTTCTGTCCAGACAAAGGGAAAGACCTTTTCTTTCCTTACTTTCATTTCCAGTAGTAGTATCGGTAGTAATAGTATTAGTGGTAGTAGGAGTAGCAGTATTTTGCTTCTTTGCCCTGAGTATGAGCAACACACACAGCGGACACTTTGTTTCAATCTCTGACATCTCTCAACACAGTTCAACTGCATTCAAAGACAGTCGAACCTCAACTCCTCCCTTCCATTCTTCTCTGCTAATCTCTTCTTGTCTCAGCTGCTCATCTCGTCTCTTCGAATTGTTTCTTTGTGCTTCTCTCTGGTCACGCAATGCATATATATATATATATATATATATATATATATATATATATATATATATATATATATATATATTACTGAGGTAATTGATCTGAAAAGAAAAAAGATCATACACTCACCAATATATATATATATATATATATATATATATTGGTGAGTGTATGATCTTTTTTCTTTTCAGATCAATTACCTCAGTCCTTCACACACAATTATTTAAAATAAAATTCTTTCTAGGTTATAATTTTCACAGTCAATTATGCCAGTTAAAGCAAAATGAAAGCTTGAAGAATTTATTTTCATTTATTTTCATTTATTATCTTACATTAGTTTCTGGCAAAAATCTTAACCACCATAGACAATCGCACCTACCTCCCATTAGCATGGAACAGGATTGCTTCCCTGAGAGCAAAACATTACGCCTCCTTGACCTTACACTATCCTGCACATATATAAATCTATCATCCGCCCGTGTATTGAATACTTCTGCCACATCTGGTCGGGTGCCCCTGCTACTCTCCTCGGGCTTCTTGTCAAAATACAACGGAGAATCTGTAACGTGATCGATCCTGACTTGGCTGTAACCACTCTCTCACCGGCGTGACGTGGCTTCCCTGTGCCTCTTCTATAAGTACTTTCACGGATTCTGCTCCGATGAACTTAGGTCATTGTTGCCGCCTAGGTACGAATTTACACGAGATACTAGATTAGCAACTAGGTCCCACCCTTTTACAGTGAAACAGATAAGATGTAACCGTAATTTCTACTCCAACAGTTTCTTTTCTCGCGCTTCCCGCCTGTGGAATTCCCTTCCACGTGCCTGCTTCCCCAACAGCTACAATCTCCAGGAGTTTAAATGTAAAGTCAATAGACACCTCCTAACACACTAACTTGCATCTATTTTCTCAAACACTCTCACCATCTAACCAACCCTCATTCTCGGTACTCTTACCCATCTATCACCCACCTTCTGACATTTCCTATATCTAAACATCCTTTTCCCATCACTTCCCAGACTCTATGTAACCCCCTGCGCAATAGTGGCAGTAGAATGCCTTGCTCAGGGTGAAACGATTAAAAAAAATGTATATGACTAATTTATACAGAATTTGAAAAGGTTTAAAAGTTTATAAAAAATGAGAAAAATTCTTTTAAAAATTAATTAATCAATGTAAAAGATCTTTTCTAATAAGAATTGTGTATATTTATAGACTTTGGGGAATTTGGTATTTGCTGGGTTGTATGTTGATTATTTCCCCCACAAATACAACACTCTATTTTGCAATCGCGCAAAGTGAAGGAATAAATTACAACGGACATTCAACAACAAACAATTTATTCTGTGACAAATAAAATGATATGTAGAAACCAACAAAATACATGATTCTAAAATTGCCTTTTTGAGAAATATAAACTTGGCAAAAAGTTAATTTTTGTCCAAAAACGTGTATATGTTTGCATTATCAGAGTCTGTAAATAAGCCTTTCCTACTTACATTTTGGTGCGTTACAGTTGGCGACAACGTGTCGCGTTGTTCAAAGAAAATTCGTCGGCTTATTCCTTTTAAGGTCCTTGGAGCGAGGTCACGAACTTTTGGCATGGAAGAAAGGACATGGCCGGCAAAGTATACGGTGTCATGCGGACTTAATGGCCTGCTGGGTGACTGCTTGATGACTTATCTTTCTCTAACACTGTGTGTATTATATACATTAATAGGGGATCAACTAATCTTCCTAACATTAGGGTGTGAAAACATTTACTGACCAATCAGATTTATTATTTTACATTTTTGTTTTGGGGCCTAAATATTTTTGTGTTAATTTACTTTCAAGCCTATTTTTCTAGAATGTTCTTATTCTAAGTTTTTAGCTGATTGGTTGAGAAATATAATCTAAATTCTACTGCTGTTTTGATCCAATTTTTCTAGAATGTTCTATTGTGTTTGTGTGCTTATTCTAATAAAAAAAAATATGTATCCCATAAGACAAAATCAGTTCAAGTGAACAGATATAACAAATATTGTACCAAGATTTTCAGATAAAGAATCATTTAAGTAAATACTTTTCTGGAATGGACCTGAATATTTCATTAAAATCCAACATCTATCTGATTGTTGCAACAAATTCTAAATCAAGACAGACAATCAAATTTAAGTGTTTTTCCCGCTTTGAAACTAAAAAAAAAAGATAGGATTTTTAAATGAATTTTCCAGGAGTTTCAAACTGGATTAAAAAATTAAATTAAATTTTATTATGTTTCAAATGTTTTGTGTATAGCAGAAGTCTTTGCACAGCTCTGTGTCCTGTGTGACCACCAGGATTAAACTGAATTAAAAAAAAAATTTTGTTTTTATATTTTGTACATACATCAACAAAATATTCTTTTAGAATTACAGAGAAATTCAACATGGAAAAGTAAATATTTCTCTGAAAAAACATTTCTCTTATATTTTCTTATATTTTGTATCTCTGATAAAATATTCTTTTGAGATTTAAAAGGAAAATTTTGAAATGGTAAAATGAATATTTGAAAAAATTCTCTCATATTTTATCATATTTTACATATCTCAATAAAATGTTCGTTTCATATTTAAGAAGAAAAATTCTACATGAAAACGTGAATGCACATTTAAAAATTACTTCAATATTTTTATCATATTTTGTATATATACAAAACGTTTGAGATGGAAAAGTGAATTTTTATTTGAAAAACAATTCTCTTATATTTTATTATATTTTGTACATACCTAAAAAAATGTTTTTTTCAGATTTAAGAGAAAAATTCTACTCAAAAAGTGAAAAAATTATTTACTCCCCACAAAACTAAATTCTTGTGCCAAACACAAAACATTGTTATTAGGAATACAAAGGAAAAAGAGAACATGTGATTCATTCTCAGTGAGGTCAAAATATGTGTAAATAACAAAATAAGAAGACTCATCCACAGTAAAATTTTAAAAGAAAAACATTTATTATACAATTAAAAACAAAAAGGTACAAATACAAAATTTGCAGAAAATTTTTCTTTTGTCTGCCAATTAAGGCAGGATAACAAACTTCTAATGTGCAAAACAGATTACCATCTTACAATGTTGTTCAGTCTCTTCCTTGATGTCATTTTGGCTTGTCCCCTTGTCAAAATGTCATCTTACTTCAACCACTGACCTGAATTCTATTTATACGAAAATAAACATCACAGAAGACTCCATCCAAGTGTTCAAAAGGCTTGGCATCATACTTGTCTTTTATCTTCATTTGTTTTTCTTCATATGAATAATATTATTGTTTCCCTTTTCACAATGATTTAAACTGGGAAACAATGATGAGAAAAAATGACAAATAGGATTTAATACGTATCAAAGTTTATATCCTGTAAAAATTTCAGTTGACATACTTTGCATGAATGTTCCTTTTTGGTGCGAAAACTCAGAAAGTACATAAAAAATTTGAGCTCATAACCATTTAAATATATTGTGGTAAGTACTTATCTGTGTTACATCTGAATTGGCAAAGTTTAGATACTTTCCTCTTCAGCACGAATGTTCATGTGCTTTATCAAACTTCTGTTCTGTGAAAATTCTAATCCGCATATTAAACAAGAAAATGGTTTCTCTCCAGTGTGTGTTCGAATGTGTTTTTTCAAAGTAGAATTATCAGAAAATGCTGATCCACATATTTCACAAAAATATGGTTTCTCTCCAGTGTGAATTCGAATGTGTGTTTTCAAGTAAGAATTAGTAGAAAATGCTGATCCACATATTTCACAAGAATATGGTTTCTCTCCCGTGTGAATTCGAAAGTGAATTTTTAAGTAAGCATTATCTGAAAATGCTAATCCACATATTTCACAAGAATATGGTTTCTCTCCAGTA
The DNA here is from genome assembly GCA_037127315.1 of Ascarosepion bandense. NCBI lineage: Eukaryota > Metazoa > Mollusca > Cephalopoda > Sepiida > Sepiidae > Ascarosepion > Ascarosepion bandense. The sequence goes on from JBBBDQ010002243.1 coordinate 52,208, forward strand.
TGAATCCGATTGTGTTTTTTCAAATGAAAATTATTAGAAAATGCTGTTCTGCATATCTCACAAGAATAAGGCTTCTCTCCAGTGTGAATTCGAATGTGCTGTCTCAAAGTAGAATTATCTGAAAATGCTAATCCACATATTTCACAAGAATATGGTTTCTCTCCAGTATGAATCCGATTGTGTTTTTTCAAATGAAAATTATTAGAAAATGCTGTTCTGCATATCTCACAAGAATAAGGCTTTCTCTCCTGTGTGAATTCGAATGTGCTGTCTCAAAGTAGAATTATCTGAAAATGCTAATCCACATATTTCACAAGAATATGGTTTCTCTCCAGTGTGAATTCGAATATGCCTTTGCAATTTACAAATTTCTGAAAATGCTGAACCACATATTTCACAAGAATATGGTTTCTCTCCAGTGTGAATTCGTATGTGCGTTTTCAAATGGCAATTTTGTGAAAATGATGATCCACATATGTTACAAGTATATGGTTTCTCTCTAGTGTGTGTCCTCATGTGGCGTTTTAAGTTAGAATTCTTTGCAAAATCACATCCACACACTTCACAAAAATGTTTTTTCTCCATCATGCAGTGTACAAGTGCTTTGTTAAATTTGAGTTTAATGAATATGTTAATCGGCACACTTTACAAGAATGAGGATTTTCTCCTGTATGCATTAGTTTATGTTTTTTCAATTTGTGAAAATGTTGATTCACACAGTTCACAAGTGTTATCTAACCGGTGTTTGTTAAAACTGAAATCAATGAAAATGCTTATCTATATACATCACAATAAATGAGGTTTTTCTCTTGATAGCTTTGTTCTTATCATGAAAACTTTGTGGAAATGCTAATTGACACACGTCATTATATTTCTTTCCTTGATTCTTACAGTCAGTTTAAATGATGAGGTGTTTACGACAATTCAACCTGTAAATAAAGAAAGGTATCATTAAAGCAACAGATTTGTGCATTATTTCAACAGAATATCAAAAGACTTTGTTTCAGTCAAGTTGAAAATAGATATTTCTTGGTCAGTCATAAATATAACTGATAGACCAAACAATAAATTTATATCTGAATCTTTATACAATTTACTTTTCATGAACATAAAACATTCAACAACTGTTAACACTTAACTGTTAAAATTTTAATTTAATATAATAAAAGAATGGTAATATGTTATTTGATATTAACCAAAATATGATCCATTAAAAATCTAACCAGTTTTTTCCTTTTCCCAATTCAGATAAAATTTAGATCAGTTTTTTTAATGCATGAAAAAAAAAGGTTATATTTTGCAAAAAGGAAAATGCATAGAGTATAAAAAACTGAATATTTCAGTTAAGAAAACAGATTAAAGATATTTCGTGATCTAGTCGACAAAATGCCATAATATTTAAACGTACTGAGAAAAGGATTTAGTAAAAGAAAAAAAGGTGTTGGTGATCATTAACAATATATCCACTCGTACAAATGAAAGAATGTTGTGAAAGGCATTCCATAACAAAAAAAAAATGTCAGTCAAAATCATGAGAATAATCAATAATCAAAATACTTAATTTCTCCTACATTGATAAATCGAACGTAAATTAAAATCAAAATTTATTTTGGACTTTTTAGCCAGAGAGCATATATTTCTAATACAGTCGCTAATCATTTTAGAATTAATTAAAAGCAGAATTCTTTGAAAAATTTAAATCACAAGTTTACTTTTGTAAAACTAAATGACCACTTACTAAAAATCAGCTCTGAATTGTAAAATATAAAACTAAATAATTCTTAACCATTATTTAGAAAAGTTTTTATTTGTTTTTATGTTCCAAACTTATCAGAAGCAAAACATTTTCCAAAGAAAATCAAATTTTTACGAGAATTTGTTTTTTTTTTTATCATTTCACCCCAAGCAAGGCATTCCACTGCCACTATTGCGCTTGGGGCTACATAGGGGGAGGTAAATAGGAAGAGTGGTTAGATGTAGGAAATGTCAGAAGGGGGGTGATAGATAGTTGGGTGGGTAGGAAGAGTGTTTGAAAGAATGGAAGTTAGCTTGTTAGGAGATGTCTAGTGACCTTACAATTAAACTCCTGGAGATTGTAGCCGTCATGGAAGCAGTCATGTGGAAGAGAATTCCACAGTCGGGAAGTGCGAGGAAAGAAACTGTTGGAGTAGAAGTTGGGGTTGCATTTTATTGGTTTCATTGTAAAAGGGTGGGATCTAGTTGCTAATCTCTCGTGCATTCGAACCTAGGGGCACCAGTGATCTAAGTTCATCGGAGCAGAAGCTGTGAAAGTATTTATAGAAGAGACACAGGGAAGCCATGTCGCACCGGTTAGAGAGAGACTGTAGGCGGTCTGCTAAGCCGGTATCGATCACATTACAGATCCTCTGCTGTACCTTGTCTAGAAGCCCAAGGAGAATAGCAGGGGCACCCGACCAGATATGGCAACAGTATTCAATGCATGGGCGGATGGTAGATTTATAAATGTGCAGGATAGATTCAGAGGAACAGTTTATTCTCGCCTCAACCAAAAATCTGGTGCGGATGACAAAGCTAACCTTGCAGCCGAGCTTGGAAAGGACCTCCAATCCGTAGTGGACTGGGGTAAGAAATGGCTCGTAAATTTAATGCTTCTAAAACGAAGCCACTATCAATTAATCATCATAGACAATTGCACCTACCTTCTATTAGCATGGACCAGGCTTGCCTCCCAGAGAGTAAAACACTACGCCTCCTTGGTCTCACACTTTCAGCGGACATCAAGTGGAATGACTATATCGAATCCATTGCTAAATCTGCTGCTATGAAAGTCGGTTCTCTGTGCAGGGCCCAGAGGTTTACAATCTTATAATGTTCTATAAATTTGTTAACCGTTTCAAATGATTCGGTGTTGTAACTTTTTAGGAAATAATTAAGTAAAATTATTTTACTGATGTAAAATTCATTATACATGTCATTCATTAGTGAAGATTTCATTTAAATTGGATTTTGAGTTTTTTACAATCTTACAATACTATTATTATTAATAAAGTTGTTAAATAATTCAAAATTAAGATTCAATTAACATTTTGACAAATATTGTTATTCAGTAAACAATTCATTCATTTAATTTCATTTAAATTGGATAATTCCATGATTTTTTTTATTTTTAAATAACAAGCTATCAAAAAAAATTTAAATATTAAAAGGGTGTCAATGTTTTTTGTACATCATGCTGACTTAGGTTGTCTGACTTGCAAATAGTTAACTTTCCCTCTGAAGAGTGAATTTCAAGGGAGATAATTCACGAGCCTAAAAAATCACAATGATTTTCTCTTATAAGTGTGTTGTTTTGGGGGTTAACAACAAAGCGACTATGAATTAAAATGAAAAACACAAACAACGATGAAATTTTAGAGAAAATGAAAACAAAAAAGATAATTATACATAGCATCCAAAAGGATGATATTTCTATGGAGCACAATGAGGAAAGAGGGCTTGGAAATTCTGACACTCACAAAACAATATTGAAGGCAAGATGGACAGAAGAAAGCATTGCTTGTTGGCTGCAATGCAATGTGGAAAGGAATGAAAATTGTTTAAAAAAAATCCAACTGTTGCAAAAGGCCAAAAGTGGGGATTGGTTGTCTTCTTTGGCTTAAATTTAACTTGTTATTATAATAAAACTTTCCACCAGAATACCTCATTTGTACAACAAACCACATCCATATTCTGATCACCAAAACAGAACAAGTGCTTCATGATATCCTTCTAGGTACCTCCAATATTTCGGTATAAATTTTCGAAACCTAAGTTTAAAATGAATTTTTTTTTAAATGAAAAAACATTCTTGAAGATTTTATTTCAGATTCAATTAAAAGCTTAATGATTAAATTTATTATTTCCATTAAGTCAAAGATTCTGGTGTATTTAAGAAGATTTGACACTTTATTTTAATAAAATTAGAAAATTGAAAGTTAAAGAAATATTACTTATAGCATAAAAAAGCAATATACAACCAATTATTAACAATTGGTCGTGTTCATCTGATTTAATGTTTGAGGTTGAATGACCAAGCAATGACAGCTTCTACACATGAACATAAAAGCAATTTTCATAACCCGAAGGGACAAAACTCTATTGTCTGATTTTAATGAAATTTTCAGGATTTATTCACAAATGAATGAATTTATTTTTTAAATGTTTTTTTTTAGAAAATATTGTTAAAAACTTTTTTTTAAATGTGTTACCCCTCCACTTATTAATTTCATGAAATTTCGCACATAACCTTCTAGTTTCTGACAATGTTTTTTTGTAAAATGTAGAAGTATTTGGAGATTGTAAATAACTTACTTTTTTTCCCAATTAGTGCAATCTAAATAAAAAATGAAATGCAATAAAACTGACATTACTTAATTACAAAAGTTACTTTTGTAAATAAGTAATATTAAGGACATTATTGTCTAAAGAAATAAAATTGTTTTGATGAATAATGAATTTTTACAAGAATTGTTTCAATTTTTTTACATTTTAATTGTCATAATTTATAATAGTTTAAAATCGTGTAAATAGTTTAAATTCTGTAGTGCGATGTTCCCTGGAAGTTATATAATAATTAGGTGGAAACGAAATTTACGAGTCCAAAATAGCAAAGATTATTAAACATGGTGGTGCCATCTATTTTTGAAATAATTTTTATTTTCTATTTTTTTACTTAATACATTCCTTATTTTCATGTATGGCAGACTAAAATTGCCATTATCATGAAACGGTTACGTAATTTAAGAGTTTTGTCCCTTCACTTAGATTTATGAAAATTGTGATTTTTGGTCATGCGTACAACCTGTCATCGCCTAATCAGTCAATAGTCTGTCAAACATTCAATCAGATGAACATGACCAATAATTAATAATTTGTTGTATATTACATTTGTATGCTTTAAGTAATATTTTTTTAAAAAGATTAACTTTCAATTTTCTAATTGTGTCAGAAATCTTTTGAAATCTTTTTAAAATCGATGAATTTTTGTTTCTTTCCGAATTTCTTAAAATTAAGAAAATGGCCGCTTTTAAGAAAATAATGTTTTTACTTAATGGAAATAAATTTAATCATTAAGCTTTTAATTAAATCTGAAATGATATATTCAAGAATGTTTTTTATTTTAAAAATTTCATTTTGAAATTAGGTTTCGAAAATTTATGCCAAAATATTGGAGGTACCTAAAAAAATTCCTTTCTTCTTTCTAGCCTGTTAAAAAATCCTTTCTTCTCTTTCTAGCCTGTTAAAAATCTCGTGAAGAGTCTATTTTAATTTTAATTGAAAACTAAATGATTAAATTTACTATCACCAGTAATGAAAATACTTTGGTAAATTTTCGTTTTAGGTGCCGAAGCCTTTTCCCCCTTCCAATTTCTCCAAAATAGCATTATTTCTGTGCAAATGTATATGCTGAACTCAAATCAACAATTAGTTATTGAAGAAACCTACCTTTCTTTTATTTGAAGGTCCATAAAAAAAAACGAACTATATCTTGCACTTTTTCTCTCCCGTAACTCTCACGAAGTCATGTAATTAACTGCAGAATGACGTACTGCGTAGGACAACAAATTTTGGTCGATTTTCTTCCTTTACTGAAACCTTCCGGCTATTTACTTCCTGTAATGAAAGTAATAAGCGTAGAAATAGAATAGTACATTACTTTCATTACAGGAACTACATCGCCGGAACTAAAAATCGACCGAAATTTGTTGTCCTACACCGAAAGACATTCAGCAGTTAAAAATTTTAGCCTAGGCTATGATCTCTAAAATAAAACTGAAATTTAAATTCAAAGAAGGCATTTAAGAAATTATTTGAAATGTTTTTCTTGTGGGTCGTTTAGAAAATTCGTGACGGTTCGTCTTACCTTTTCAAAGCGAATCTAAAAAGATTTTCACGGGATTAAGTTGCTCTTCTTGTTCGACTTGATATTTCTTTCTTTCAACATCGACAATATTTGGAAATCTATAAAACTTCAGATTTTGAAAAAAATTGCAATTAAAAAAAAAATGAATTATTTGAAAACAATTCGCATCGAGTTTGCGAAAACAATGAACAGGAAATTACCGGAAATGGTCCAAAAGGAGAATTTGTTCCTTACGCAAAAATTGACCGGGTACTGGCAGTATGTCACAAAATTGTATATCGATATTTCGATGTTTCAAACTGATTTTTAATTATATGATTTTCTTATTTGATAGCCTTTTATGAAACTTAGGGAATTAATTTTATTTTCATTGGACAGGAAAAGCATATAATGGAAATTAAGTAAAAACTAATATTTTTTTTTATTTTCTAGTACATATCACTCATTATTAATACCAAGCCTAACTAATAAAACAATAATTTAAGCAAAATTCGATTTTATCCATCAAAATAGTCTTCTGCTAAGGTGATACACTGACTCCAATGCTTCTCTAAGAACTCAATGCCTTTCTTTGTAGAACGATTTGACTTTGGCCTTAAAATACGCCTCAGTTTCCAATATCATTTCTTTATTGGAGCTGTTGGAGCCTCTTATGCAAGGTTAATTTAGGTTTGAATTTCAAATGGCCATTTCCCAAAAATTTCCAAACTAAATTCCTGCATACCAAAAATTATTTTTTATATGGTTGAAATCATTCATAAAATTAGCAAATGGAAAATTGAATAAAATGGTCAAAGCATTAATTTTAATTATATAAAGTTTATTAACAATAACAAGAAATACATACTTTGTACAGACGTTGAAAGTGTCGGATTAAAATGTCTTTCATTTTCTGCATAAGATTGTGTTACAGCTTTTGAGACAAGTTGTAATGCTCTTTGTCGCTGGAAGATTTATCAGTGTCATAGGTAATTTGGGTGAGGAATAATATCGATAGAAGATTGGTAAAAATGTCTGAGTTCGTGAGTACGTTCATCTTAGTAAAGTTCAAAAGAATGATTTAGTAAGAGAGGGTGAGTTGGTCCTAATGTCTTACATGTTATGCGGGTGAAGATTCAACTATATTTAGTTGTCCCTCCCAGTAAGGGCAACATGTGACACATAGTCAGTTATGACTGGGATTTCCGGGCTATATGGCCCGGCCAAAAATTGTCTGTCTATTTTTGCCCAGTCGTGCTTCTACCCTTCAGCGGAACCACGACTGCATTATTGCTCTCTGCTCGGAATCAGAGAGCGCCCTTTACCCGAAAGCAGAGAGCTGACAGTGTCGTAGTAGAGTGCAAGGCCGCGACTCTACAACCGGTAAAAAATACGCGGAAAATCGTTTAAATAGGCATTCAAAACACCCTTACGATTTGGCGGTAAAATTGTGGATAACTTACCTTGGTTCTGATTGGCTAACTTAAACCAACCATCGAACAGTTTACATTTATTCGAATCTATACGGTTAGAGTAAAATGTATTACATACGTATGCCTGAATGCGAATATGATTGTGTATATGTTTCCATATGTGTGTGCATGTGTCATAGAGCTAAATTTCTTTCCCTCGAAAAATTTGTTTAGGTTTACAAACAGCCAGCAGTCACTGGGAGCCAGATCTGAAGAATAGGGTGGATGAATGCAGAAGCTATTCGAAGTGCAATTGACGTGTGACACGATGTGTTGACTTTGTGCATTTTTTTCTTTTTCATTTGTGATTTTTTTTTCATGATTTCTTCCTTCAAACACACCGATAATATATATATATATAACATTCGCTATTGATGGTTCTTCCTTTCTCAAGGTAATCGACGCAAAGAATAGGTTGCGCATTCCAAAATACGGAGGCCAAAACATTACCTGTCGATGTTCACGTCTTTCGTCGCTTTGGATGTTTTTCATCTGCTGCTGTCCACTCAGCTGACTGCTGATTTGACGCAGGAGTGAAGTGGTGGGTCCACCTTTCATTCATTCTCACATATTTATACAAAAACTCCTACTTGTTGTGCTGAAACAGTTGCAAAAAAAGCGCTGAATCGTCGACGCATGGCTGTTTTTGATCGATTGGGAACAAACGCGTTATCCACTTTGAACACAGCTTTCTCATTGACAAATGATAATGCAAAATGGTAATACACTGCCTTCATTTTACGATCAGCCAAAACGAGGTTGCGGAGTTTCTGCTGTTTTCTGCGACAACTGCCAATTTTGGGCGACCTGAGTAAATAGTATGCTGATTTTTAGCAAAATGTGCAAGTTTTTAAACCCATCAGAATTTTAGTGAATAGTTAATTTGTCCTCTGTAGAAAATAAGGGTAAAAGAGCATAGATGTGACACAGCGAGAGAAAACACGACAACAGCAAACTTGTGGGGAAAAAGGAAAGACGAAGGAAGTGAGGGAAGATACAAAATACGGTTTACAAAATGGTTGCAAAAAACTGATTTTTCCGAGGACTTAACTGCAGGCAGTATAGTTAATTCTTTAACAGGTCTGCTCATTTTCTGTTGTGACATCAGAATATATAAATCTTTTAGATGAAGAGGGATTCCGTTTTCTGGTGCTTTGGTGCAACTGTTTAGACATCCTCGATACTATATTGTCTTCATGGCCGCTCCATTTTCGGACACCATCTGGCTGCTGGTTGAGTTTCACGGAGCTAAAAGTAGTCCGTGTTGACTCGTTGAAGTCCCACGGGAAAAGGGGAAGAGATAGGCTGCTGTCAGTTCAAAACAGGGACCAGTAATCACAATCCCTACAAATTTATTCATCTATAAAATATTTCCAATGATAGAAGAGAGTGGGGAGAAGAAAACGTACATTGGATAAGCAGCCATGATAATTGCTAACCAAGGGGAGTGGAAAGGAAGAGACAGATAAAAAAAAAAAAAAGGAAAAAAGAAGTAGAGAAAATAGATAACATGACAAAGTTCAGCTTTGCCAAAAATTTCTCAAAAAATTTTTCTGTTTAAAATAATATGGTCTGACTATTGTTGGGATTAAATTATTTTAATTTAAAATTTACCACTGCTATAAAAGAGAAATATGGAGAAAGAAATTTTATATTGGTAGATGATATAAGGAAGTTTTTAAATACTATAAAAAATATAATAAATAAAGTATACCTAGCAAGCCAACAAACCTACCAAGGTTTCACCTAAGCAGATCATCAGGGAAAGCTTTTGGGCCGAGTCAGCACGTAGCCCAAAGAAAAAACCCATGACGAGTAATCAACTAACAATAAAGCACTCAATACTTAGGTAGAGCAGAATAAACCAAGGTTTCCCCCTAAGTGGATCGTCAGGAAAAGATTTCCCTGGGTTGAAACCTTGGTAGGTTTGTTGGTTCACTCGGTATACTTTATTTATTTTACTCTATCTAAGTATTGAGTGCTTTATTGTTAGTTGATTACTTGTCTCGGGTTTATTTTCTTTAGGCTACATGCTGACTTGGCTCAAACCCTTTTGACTGGTGTTCACGTGCTTAGCTCTTTCTTTTTTATAACCATTTTTCTTTCCACGAAGATTCGGAGGGTTTTTTCGACATGACTATAGTTATTAGTTTGTCATTAAAAAATATAATATATCATAAAAAAAGGAAAAGGAAAAAATATCTAGGACGGAGAAAATTAACTATTATAGAGAATATTATAGAAAATTAACTATTATAGAGAATCATAACAACATAGATAGTTGTAATGATGACTATAGTTACTTTCAAACAGCCTCAATATTTCAGTAAAACAACTGATATTATAGAAGTACTAGACTGACAATTAAAAAACATCATAAAAAATATATAAATATATATAGATATCACCAAATCCTCACCCCACCAGACCAGCCGTTGGTCTGGTATAGTCCAGTATTACAGGTTAAACACAAGTTTCCAGTTCCCAATGTCAATTCAATGCCACCCTCAAGCCATGTTGCAATTTTTTTTTTTTTTATCCTGGAGAGCAGTCATCTGATTCTATACTCCAAGAACATCCCAGCTGGTCCACCTGGGTTTTCGTCGATGGACTAGCGAGGTAACAGAAAAATAAATATAACCAAGTGATGCGATTTTGGAAAGACAAAACATTTCTTTTTATATATCGCAAACAAGAACACACACACACAAAAAATCAGTTCTTGTTGTACAAAGTGGGAAGTGTCTTGTATATAAAAAATAACCAAACAAAAACAAATACTTCAAATATTTTTGCTAAACGAGAGATGTGGCCTTTGTTTAACCCTTTTTCGTCTTATCTTAGTGCAACCATTACAACCATCAATGTTCCCATTTCAAGTAGTAGTATCAGTAGTAATAGTATTAATGGTAGTAGAAGTAGCAGTATTTTGCTTCTTTGCCCTGAGTATGAGCAACACTCACAGTGGACACTTTGTTTCAATCTCTGACGTCTTTCAACACAGTTCAACTGCATTCAAAGACAGTCGAACCTCAACTCTTCTGTCCCATTCTTCTCTCCTAATCAATTCTTGTCTCATCTCGTCTCTTCAATTTGTTTCTTTGTTTGTGCAATATATATATATATATTTTGTACATAGCTAAAAAATATGCTTTTCGGATTTCAGAGAAAAATTTTGACACAAAAAGTGAATATTTATTTGAAAAACTTATTTACTCCCAACCAAAACTAAATTCTTGTGCCAAACACAAAAACCTTGTTAATAGGAATACAAAGCAAAAAGAAAACGTGATTCTTTCTTACTGAAGTCAAAATGGGTGCAAATAACAAAACAAGAAAACTGAACCGCTCTTTAAAATCTTAATGGAACAACATTTATTATATAAGTAAAAACAAAAAAGGTAAAAATATAAAATTTGTCCAAAAGTTTCCAATTAAGGCAGAATAACAAATATCTAACGTTCAAAAGAGATTACCATCAAATAACGTAAAATGTTACAGTTGAGCAAAAGACAAGGGTTCAATGAAAAAAATGAGATAAAATTTCAAAAAGGCAGGAGTAAAACAATCGTGCAACCACCTTACAAGAAACTAAAAATACATGACTTTACTTGTTCTCCCAACACTCCGCCGAAAGTCTCTGAGACATAGAGTAACTTTAGAAAAGCACCTTTAGCTTCACAATTTCTTAGAACTCTTGGCGTTCTTCATTGTCCAACCGCAGGAGAAATTTCACTTGTGACCGTTAAGCTCACAAGTAGGCATGTACGCTGATAATACCACAGTATATGCTCATCTCAATAAAAAATCTGGTGTTGATGATAAGGCGAACCTCACGGCTGAGCTTGAAAAGGACCTCCAATCTGTGGTGGATTGGGGTAGGAAATGGCTAGTAAAATTCAATTCTTCCAAAACGAAGCTGCTGTCAATTAATCACCACAGATGACTGCACCTCCCTCCCATTAGCATGGAATAGGCATGCCTTCCAGAGAGTAAAACACTACGCCTGCTTGTGGACCTCAAGTGGAATGACTACGTCGAACCCATTCCTAAATCCACTGCTATGAAAGTTGGCTCTCTGTGCAGGGCCTGGAAATTCTTTCCGACTGAATCTATCCTGCACTTATACAGATCTACCATCCACCCGTGTTTTGAATACTGTTGCCACATCTGGTCGGGTGCCCCTGCTATTCTCCTCGGGCTTCTTGACAAAATACAGTGAAGAATCCGTAACGTGATTGATACCGACTTAGCTGACCGCCTGCAGTTACTCTCTCACCGGTGTGATGTGGCTTCCCTGTGCCTCTTCTATACTTTCATGGCTTCTGCTCTGATGAACTTAAATCACTGGTGCCCCCTAGGTGGGAGTTTGCACGAGATACTAGATTGGCAATTAGGTCCCACCCTTTTACAGTGAAAGCGATGAAATGTAACTGCAATTTCTACTCCAACAGTTTCTTTTCTCACACTTCCCGCCTGTGTAATTCCTTTCCGCATGCTTGCTTCCCTGACAGCTATAACCTCCAGGAGTTTAAATGTAAGGTCAATAGACACCTCCTAACGCACTAACCTTCCCATTCTCTCCAATTCTCCCTCTGTGTACATCCTAACTCGTCTATCGCCCTGTGTAACACCCTGCGCTATAGTGGCAGTGGAATGCCTTGCTTGGGGTGACATGATTAAAAAAAAAAGTCTCTCTGGTAACTGCTGCCTTCTTGTTTTGTCACTTCCTTGATGTCATTTTGTCATGTCCCCTTGTTAAAATGTCATCTCACTTCATTTACTGACCTGAAGTCTATTTATATGAAAATAAACATCAAAGAAGACTCCATCCAAGTGTTCAGAATGGCGTGGCATCACACTTGTCTTTTATCTTCATTTGTTTTTCTTCATATGTACAATATCATTGTTTCCCTTTTCACAATGTTCATTTGAACTGGGAAACAATGACAAAAGAAAACGACAAACAGGATTTAATAAGTTTTAAAGTTTATATCCTGTAAAAATTTGAATTGACATAGCAAGAATGTTCCTTTAAGATGTTTAAACACAGAAATTAATTAAAAAATTTGAGCTCATAACCATTTAAATATACTGTGGTGAGTACTTATCTGTGTACACTTACATCGGAATTGGCAAAGTTTGGATACATTTCTCTTCTGCATGAATTTTCATGTGCTTTTTCAAATTTGTATTTTGTGAAAATTCTGATCCGCATATTAAACAAGAAAATGGTTTCTCTCCAGTGTGAATTCGAATGTGCCGTTTCAAGTTAGATTTATTTGAAAATGCTGACCCACATATTTCACAAGAACATGTTTTCTCTCCAGTGTGAATACGAATGTGTGTTTTTAAGTTAGAATTGTTAGAAAATGCTGATCCACATATTTCACAAGAATATGGTTTCTCTCCAGTATGAATTCGAAAGTGCATTTTTAAGTAAGCATTATCTGAAAATGCTAATCCACATATTTCACAAGAATATGGTTTCTCTCCAGTATGAATCCGATTGTGTTTTTTCAAATGAAAATTATTAGAAAATGCTGTTCTGCATATCTCACAAGAATAAGGCTTCTCTCCAGTGTGAATTCGAATGTGCCTTTTCAAGTTAGAATTATCAGAAAATGCTGATCCACATATTTCACAAGAATATGGTTTCTCTCCAGTATGAATTCGACTGTGAGTTTTCAAGTGAGAATTATCTGAAAATGTTGATCCACATATTTGACAGGAATATGATTTCTCTCCACTGTGAATTCGAATATGCTTTTGCAAATTACAAATCTCAGAAAATGCTGAACCGCATATCTCACAAGTATATGGTTTCACACCAGTGTGAATTCGAATATGCCTTTTGAACTGAGAATTATCTGAAAATGCTGATCCACAAATTTCACACGAATATGGTTTCTCGCCAGTGTGAATTCGCATGTGTGTTTTCAAATGGTAATTCTTTGAAAACGATGATCCACATACGTTACAAGTATATGGTTTCTCTCCAGTGTGTGTCCTCATGTGGGGTTTTAAGTCAGAATGCCTTGCAAAAGCACATCCACACACTTGACAAAAATGTTTTTTCTCCATCATGCAGTATGCATTTGCTTTGTTAAATTTGAGTTTAGTGAAAATGTTAATCTACACACTCCACAAAAACGAGGAATTTTTTTAATCCTGTGCTTTTTCGATTTGATAACTGTGAAAATGTTGATTCACATAGTTCAGAAGTAGTATCTCACAAGTGTGTGTTAAAACTGAAATCAATGAAAATGTATATCTATATACATCACAAGAAATGAGGTTTTTCTCTTGTCATTTCATGACAGCTCTGTTTTTTTAATGAAAACTTTCTGGAAATGGTAATTGACACATCATTATATTTTTCATCGATTCTTACAGTCAGACTAAATGATGAGGAGTTTATTACAATTCGATCTGCAAAGAAAGAAAGGTATCATTAGAGCAAAAGTTTTGTGCATTATTTCCAACAATTTACTTTTCATAAACATAAAACATTATAGGGGAAAAAAGGAGAAAGATTGCTTACAAGTCATTTTACTTAATCAAGAAATGTTAACACTTAATTGTTGTAATCTAAAGTAAATGAAATAAAAGAAAGCTAACTTGTCATTTGATGTTAACCAAAATATGATCCATTAAAAATCTAACCAGTTTTTTTTCCTTTTCCCAATTAAGATAAAATTTAGATCAGTTTTTTTAATGCATGAAAATATTTTGCAAAAGTGAAAATGCATAGAATATAAAAAACTGAATATTTCATTGAAGAAAAAAAATTAAAGATATTTCGTGATCTAGTCAACAAAATGCCATAATATTTAAACTTACTGAGAAAAGGATTTTGTAAAAAAAAAAAAGGTGTTGGTGATTATTAACAATATATCCACTTGTACAGATGAAAGACTATGGTGATATGCATCTCAAAACCAAAAAAATGTCATTTAAAAAAAAAGAAAACATGAGAATAATCAATAATCAAAATACTTAATTTCTCCTGCATTGCTAAGTTGAATGTAAATTAAGATCAAAATTTATTTTTGCCTTTTTAGCAAGTGAGCATATATTTGTAAAAGAGTCACTTGTCATTTTAGAATTAATTAAAAGCAGTACTTTTTGAAAAATGTAAATCACAAGTTTATTTTTTGTAAAACTAAATGATCATTTACCAAAAATCAGCTCTGAATTGTAAAATACAAAACTCAATAAACCTTAACCATAAATTAGAAGAGTTTTTATGTTCAGAACTTATTGTCTGAAGCAAAACAATTTCTAATGAAAATTAAATTTTTACAGGAATTGTTTTGTTTTTTAAAGTTTCATCAAAATCCAACCAATATTTTATTTTTGCAAAAATTTCCAAATTAATGTGTTTCACAGTCAAAAAATACCTTTGCATCAAAATACATTTTGACGTTCTAAACTCTAGTGTCAATTTATGCCTCGCACTGACGAGAGAAAAAAAAATTTTCTACCACTAAATGAACCTGTTAGAAATAATTAAAAACTAGTTTGATCTATACTCCTTCTGATGACATTTTGCTGAGAAAACTTTGTTTTTATTTAGTTTGAGGCCATTTTTCTTCAGACTATGCTGTTTTTTCAGCGATATTTTTAGAGGTACCTCCACGCAGACACGTTTTTTAAGTCAATTGTTTAAATTGAAACTTACCTTAATCAGATTTCAAACAATAGTACTTCCTTACTGTATGAAATTTACGACAGAAGCTTATCTTAAATACAGCAGTCCTGTTATCAGCGTAATACGAGGTGGCGATTGATTTAATTTGACATCTTCCGTCTGTCAATAACCCAACTATGACGACGGACGTGCCAAATTTTTATTGACCGAAAAAAATGTTTATTTTGCTTTTTAACTGCATAGTAAACCATAACATAATATTTTCATCAATTACATAATATTTTACAGAATTTTCTTTTAGTTTTATAGCCGGACGCTTGAATTTGCTTTTTGAATAAATAAAAATTAAAATTTCTTTTAAAATAATTTTACAATTTAACAAGAAAAATTGCAATTAAAACCCAGCTAAATTATGAAATATTATGCTAATTATGAATATTTTTATTACACATTTTTCATATGAATAAGTTATTAAGATTACAAAAAGGTAAAAATATCTAATTTAATTTTTATATGACTCTAGAATCACGTGACCTTTTAAAGATATATATAGAGTACGGTCACCCAAACAACAAAAAAAGGATAATTTTGCCACAAATTAATAAAAGAAAAATCTGGGAGACTTCTGAGGAGGAAATTTTAAAAAACTTATGAAACTTTTTAGAAATTACTTAAAAAAAATAAAATAAAATAATAAAAATAAAAACAATTCTTGTAAAAATTCATTACTAACGGCAAAAATTTATTTTCTATTCAGAATTTCAGACTATGATATAATTTTATTTTATGTTTATAAAAACAATTAAGTTTATCCAAATAAAAAATGATATAGTTTTACCTTTTTGCCATTGCACTTCAGAGCAGATTTTCTAATAATGGGAGACTTTTTTAAGAAAAAAAGACAGTTGATTAGCATTCCCCAATGACTCCTGAATTTAATTAAAATTACCTATATGTTGAGACCTAGTCACATTTTTCGACATTTCTGAATATTAATTGGTGGGGGAGTAACATACTTAAAAAAAAATGTTTTTTAATATTTTCTAAAAATAATTATTTCAAAACTGATTTCACTCAATTATGAATAAGTCCTGAAAGTTTCATCAAAATCTGACCATTATTTTATTTTTGCAAGAATTCCCAAATTAATGTGTGTTTCACAGTCAAAAAATGCCTTCGCGTCATATTACGTTTTGGACGTAAATTGACGGCACCTAAAAGTGTAACCGGAATTATTGATTGGAATTTAAATTTTTTAAAAATATTTTGATCTTTCTTCTTAATATAATGACGATAAAACTTCGGTTTAATTAAAAGTTTTAGCCAAAGCTATAAACTCTGAAATGAAATTGAAATTTAAATTCAAGGATTTAAGAAATGAGTTGAAATGCTTTTTTATTGTCTGTCATTTAGAAATCCGTGGCAATTCGTCTAACTTACCTTTTCCAGGGCGAATCCAAAAGCTTTTCATAGAAAAACAAACAGGATTAAAAGTTTTTCTTTTTGTTCGACTTGATATTTCTTTCAACATCGACAACATTTGACAATCAATAAAATAAAAACGAATTATTTGAAAACAGTTCGCATCGATTTTGTGAAAACAATAATAAAAATTACCGGAAACGGTCCAAAAGGAGAATTTGTTCCTCACGCAAAAATTGACCGGGTACTAGCAGTATGTCACAAAATTGTATATCGATAATTCAATGTTTCATACTGATTTTTAATTATATCATTTTCTTATTTGATAGCCTTTTATGAAACTTAGGGAATTAATTTTATTTTCGTAAGACATTAAAAGCATTGGAAATTAAGTAAAAACTAATATTTTTGAGTTTAATTAATTTTTTTATTTTCTAGAACATGATAACATATCATTCAATAAATCCCAGCCATAACTAATAAAATAACAACTTTTAGGCAAAATTCGACTTTATTCATCAACATAGTCTCCTTCTGAGGTGATACATTGATTCAAATGGTTCTCTAACAATGAGATGCATTTTTTGTGGAACGATTTGTCATTGGTCTCAAAATACGAATCAGTTTCCGATATCACTTCTTTATTGGAGCAAAATCTCTCTCCCTGAAGCATTTGTTTGAGATGTGCACACAGTCAGAAGTCGCTGGGAGCCAGATCAGAAGAATAGGGTGGTTGCAGAAGCAATTCAAAATGCAATCGTTGCGATCGTCTTGTGACACTGTGTGTAATCTTGATGAAAGATCACTTTTTTCTTTTTCATTTGTGACTGTTTCTTCGCGATTTCTTCCTTGAAACGCACCAATAATGCTTTAATATTCGCTATTGATGGTTCTTTCTTTCTCAAATTAATCGATGATCAACATACCTTGCGTATCCCAAAATACAGAGGCCAAAACTTTGTCTGCTGATGTTTGCGACTTTGGTCACATTGGACGGCTTTCACTTGCTGTAGTCCCCTTATCTAATTGCCAATTTGACTCAGGCGTGAATTGGTGAGTCCATGTTTCATTCATTTACGCAAGAATTCTTTTTTGGTGCGTTGAAACATTTAGAAACAACACTCTGCATCGTCGATCGATTGTGTTGTGACACACATTTTGATAGGTACCTCCAATCAATTCTTAGATACCTAAATTTAAATTGAAAATTTAAAAATAATTAATCTATCTTCAAGCTTTAAAATTAGGTTTGTTTGAAAGCCAAGGGATTAAAGTTAGTAATTCCAATAATCAAAATACACAGGTGTATTTTAAACTGAAATTATATCGATTGGAATCCTAAATTTAAAAAAGAAAAAAACAAACTTTAAATTTTCCGCCATTTTTTGATTTATTGACAGGTTACGTCAACAGTAGCTAACTTTCTCTTTAAAAAAATCTTGAAAAAAATATATATACATCAAAGACACTTTTTTAAAGTCAGTTATTTAAATTGAACCTTACCTTAATCTGATTTCACACAATAGTAATTCTTTACTTTATGAAATTTAAGACAGAAACTTATCTGAAATACAGTAGTCCTGTCGTCAACGTAATTCGAGCTGTGATTGATTGAATATGTCAGCTACTGTTCTGTCAACACCCCAAGTATGGCGTCCGGAAGTGCCAAATTTTTATGTATCTAAAAAACCGGTTTGTTTTTAAACTGCATAGCTAACCATAACATAATATTTTCATCAATTACATAATATTTTATACAATGTTCGTTTAGCATTATAGCTGGATGATTGAATATGCTTGCTAAATAAATAAAAATTGAAATTGCTTTTAAAATAATTTTACAATTTAATAACAAAGAATGAAATTAAAATAACCCAGTAAAGTTATGAAATATTATGCTAATTATTAATATTTTTATTATGCCTTATTCATATTAATTAGTAAGATAACTAGGGAAAAATATCTAATTTAAATTTTACATAACTGTAGATGTTATAAATAAGTATCTATATTTTTTGTACATGCCATACTGTATTTATGCAATATCTTGAAGAGAAAGGAATTTCGGGAATATTTTGTGGCCCTGAGTTTTCTTAATTAGCACTCCAATCCTCACTTTTTAGCTGCTTTTCCAGGTACAGGTATGTAGGTATCTCCCTTAATTTGATAACTAAGGGTAAAATAATTTTATAACATGTGTTTTGTACAATCATTTACAATTTAAAAAAGAACATGAAAGTAGGAGTTAATCAATAAAAATGCATAAATTCAATAGTAGGATTAGGCTATGAAATAAAATAGAAAAAAAATATCTTCTTCATTCAATTGAAAATAAAAAAATGAAACCTTTTCCAAGGCACCATAAAATTGTACTACATATTTGTTTCTTAATAACATTCTGCAAACACAAATTGAAATTAAACATTTTTTTTTAAATTCCAACTTTCCTCTTGATTTTTTCCATTGTGAATGTAGGTATCTCCCTTAATTTGATAACTAAGGGTAAAAATAATTTTATAACGTGTTTTGTACATTCATTTACAATTAAAAATAAACTTTAAAGTATTAGGTTAACATTGAAAATGCATAATTTCATTAGCAGGATTATGCTATGAAATAAAGAAACTAAAAAATGGCTTTTTCATTCAATTGAAAAGAAAAAAATGAAACCTTTTCCAAATTGTTTTAATCTTAGCCTATCCACCATAACATTGTAGTACATATTTATTTCTTAGTCACATTTTGCAAACACACATTGAAAGTAAACATTTTTATCCCTAATAATTTCTTTTATGAATCATGACCACATGCCATTGGAATGAACAGCCCAAAAAAGCAAAACAAATGAAAAAGAAGTTTTGATGTTTTTTCTAAATTCTGTCATGTAGATAGATTCACAATTAATATTAAAAATGATTAAACTAATAAGTTAAAAATATAAAAGTTACATTAAATATTTAAATTCTGACTAGAAATGACTTCTTTCTTGAGCGATTCAGAGACACGTATGAAAAGAATAGCAGTAAGGAGTTTCGGGGTTTATATACGGAAAAAATTTATGTAAGGGCGGACAACCCTTGAGTCACGTGACCTTTTATAGATTTATATCGTTTATGGGCACCCGTACCTACCAAAAACGGGAAATTAACATGGAAAAATAAACAGTTTTCATTAAATTACAAAAAACAAAGCTTCTCTTTTAGAGTAACTTTTTAAATTTTTCGATTCATAAATATATTTGCCACACATTAATTAAAAAACATCTGAGAGACCTATAAGGAGAAAATTGTAAAAGACTTATGAAACTTTTTAAATTACTTAATAAAAAATATGAAAAATGAAAACAATTCTTGTAAAAATTCATTACTAACGGAAAATTTTTTTTTATTCAGACGCTGACACAATTTTAATTTATGTTTATAAAAGTAATAAAAAGTTAACCCAAATAAAGATTGGCATAGTTTTATTGCATTTTTGTTTTCCCAATTCAGAGCTGATTTTCTAAAACGTAGCTTGTTTTGAAGAAAAAAGACAGTTGATTAGCTTTCCTTAATGACTCCTGAATTTAATGAAAACTATCTATATTTTGTGACCGAGTTGCATTTTTCGACATTTCTGGAAATTAAATATGGGGGGGGGGGGGGGTAACAAATTAAAAAAATATATTTTTTACCAATATTTTTTAAAAATAATTATTTCAAAAATTATTTCAGTCATTTGTGAATAAGTCCTGAAATTTTCATCAAAATAAGACGATTATTTGAGTTTTGCAAGAGTTTCCTAATTAATGTCTTTCACAGTCAAAAAATGCCTTCGCGTAATATTACGCTGTTGACGTAATAAAATCTAGCGTCAATTTACCCCTTTCACTGACGAGAGAAAAACATTTTTTCTACCACCAAATGAGCCTTTCAGAACCTGTTAGAACAATTTTAAAAAATTGTAAAAATAATTAAAAAATACTTTGATCTATCCTCTTTATGATAGCATAAACATTTTGCCGAGAAAACTTTGTTTTATTTAGTTTGAGGCCTTTTACTTCAGACTATGCTGATTTTCCCACGGTAAAATTGGAGGTACCTACATTTTGAACACAGCATTTTTTTCATTGACAAATTTTCATGCCAAATGGTGAAACACACTGCCTTCTGATTTGTTAAACTCCTCTGCTTTCTCACACAATTTCAATTTACGTTCAGCCAAAAAGAGTTTACGGATTTTTTTATGTTTTCCGAGACAACTGCCGATTTTGGACGACATGAGCGTTCAGCATCATTACGACCGTGTTTAAAGACAGCATACTACCACTTCACCGTTGTTTCCGGTGGAGCAGAGTCCGAATAACACTTATCAAGCCCTTGCTTTGCTTGAACAGTATTTTTCCCATCAGAAAGCAATGCTTTATCAATACACGAAATTAAAAAATTTTCCATTGTTTTGAAAATTTGAAACAGTAGCTTTACTTAAATAACTCTAATTTGTAAACTTATAATATGGTTGGGCCCAAATTTTGTCACGAGTCATTTGACGGTTAGTACTTCTTAAAAGTCATATCGATTTTTTTGTTAGTGGTGCCATCTATATGTCAGTTCCAGGAATTATTGAGTGATGATTCGGACTGATATGAGGCCATCCAGTAAAATAAAAAATACAATAAAGTAGGTAATTATTTAATTAGATAAGCTTTTAATTGATTTCATATATATATATATATATATATATATATATATATATATATATATATATATATATTAAAACCTTTATAGTGTGAAGAAAAGAATTCGTTGAATAATGCAATTCTACAAGAATTGTTTTCTTTTTTTCTTTTTTAATTATAACAATTTACAAATTATCACAATTTGTAAATTATAACAATTTATAAAATTTCAAAGATATTTGGGTAAATTTTCGTTGTAGGTCCCGAAAGCTTTTATCCCTTCAAATTTTTCCAAATTTCCGTGCACATGTATATGCTGAACTCAAATCAACAATTAGATATTGAAAAAAACCTACCTTTTTTTATGTTAACGACCAGAAAAAAACATCGAATTTCTTCACGCACTTTTTGCCAACTGCTACTGGCACACTGGTGAGTTATTCATTGCTGAATGACTTTAGGTTTAGAAAACTAATTTCGGTCTAATTACTCCCTTACTGAAAATCTTTGAAGAAATTACTACGCGATTTATTTATTTATTTTTTTTGTACTCAATTTCAATAAAAACTTGTGTGTATTTGCGTGTTCGTTTTTCCTCTTTTTTCATTTTTTTGGTAATTAATTTTTTTTCTTGGTACTTTATTTCAGAAAAAAGTTAAATTTCAAATATATGAAAATAAGTGATAAGTAGTTTTACTTAACCTTAGAGTTAACGTTCTTTAAAAAAAATCTTTATTTTCATATGTTTGAAAGTTAACTTTAGTCTGAAAAAATTAAGTAAAACTATAATTATCACTCATTTTCATATATTTGAAAGTTAACTTTCAACACGAAACTTTCTTCTGAAATTAAGTACCTCACAAAAAAGAAAAAAACACGCAAATACACGCAACTTTCTGAAAACTACTGCATTTTTTTAAATTGTCAATATCATTTTTCCCATTTTTTAACTTTTAATTTCCTTTCCAAGTGATTTAATTATTGTTTTATTTTCAATGTTAAGTATAAAAAAAATTCTTTACTGTACTACTTATTTTGTTCTTTTTGTTATTCATAATTTATAAGTATTTTCATATATACGTATGAAGGTTAAGTAAAATCACACTTATCTCTTATTTTTATATCCTTGAATGTTAACTTTCTTCTGAAATTAAGTACAAAAAGAAAAAAAGGAAAAAAATACATGCAAATGAACATGTATTGTTATGAAGAGGAAAGATCAAAGTATTTTTAAGATAATTGAATCCTTTAGCAGGTTCAAAATTTTGGTAAAAAATCTTGTTTTTATTTTTGCTAGCCTGTAACCAAATCATTTGAAATTTGAAATTTTTTTGTCAAGTTGACTATTGATAATGTAATATTAGGAAACTCATTTCTTTTTCCGACAAAATTGCTGCAAGAACTAAAAAATTGATGGATTTTAATCCGTTTTTAAATAGCTGAACATGGGACGCCTTGGGGAATGTGAATTTTCAATGTTTTTTAAAGCAGCCATTTTTCTGAAAACCTATCTCCAAGTAATAAAATAAAAAAATTCAATAAACTATGACATTTATGAGATAAGCTTTTAATTGCTTTTCAAAACACTGAAAACCTCGGATTTTGGGGATAATCTTGTTTTACTCTGACATGCTTCTCTGGTATTTAACGTTTTGCTTGTGTTTCAACAGACGGTTTTAATCTATTAATGCATAGTTGGTTTTCTTCTCTGGTAAACTTCTGGTTTAAATTTGTTTCACTAGAAATCTCTCCATTATGTGTATACATAGTGGAAACTGTGTAGTAAGATGAGCTTTTTGAGAGATGCATTTTGGGAAGATTTAATTCCACAGATTTAAGAGTGCAATGGCTTATCTGGAGTGTGAGTTAGCATGTGTGTTTTTAGATTTGAATTCTGTGAACAATGAAATCCACAGATTTCACAATGGAATGGTTTCTCTCCTGTGTGTGTATACATGTGTGTTTTGAGAGTTGAATTATGTGAACATCTAAATCCACAAATTTCACAGTGGAATGGTTTCTCTCCAGTGTGTGTTAATATGTGCGTTTTGAGAGTTCCCTTCCGGGCAAATTTCAGTCCACAAATTTCACAATGAAAACTTTTTATTCCAGTGTGAGTAAACATATGTTTTTTGAGATTTGCCTTCTGGTAACATTGAAATCCACAGATTTCACAGTAGAATGGTTTCTCTCCAGTGTGTTTTAACATGTGAGTTTTGAGAGTCGAATTACGGCAACACTTGAATCCACAAATTTCACAATGGAAAGGTTTTTCTCCAGTGTGTGTTAACTTGTGATTTTTAAGATGTCCACTCAGGGAAAATTTCAATCCACAGAACTCACAGTGGAAACGTTTCTCTCCAGTGTGTTTCAACATGTGTGTTTTCAGGCTAGAATTCTGGGAACATTTATACCCACAAATTTCACAGTGGAATGGTTTCTCTCCAAGGTGTTGTAACTTGTGTTTTTTGAGAGATGAATTGCGGGAAAATTTAAATCCACAGATATCACAGTGATAACGTTTCTCTCTATTGTGTGTTAACATATGATTTTTGAGGCCAGATTTCCTAGAAGTCTTGAATGCACAGATTTCACAATGAAATGGTTTCTCTCCAGTATGTGTTACCATATGTTTCTTGAGAGTTGAACCTTGAGAAAATTTTGATCCACAAATTTCACAGTGGAATGGTTTCTCCCCGGTGTGTGATAACATGTGTGATTTGAGATTTCCTTTTTGGCGACACTTAAATCCACATATTTTACACTGGAATGGCTTCTCTCCAGTGTGTTTTAACATGTGTGTTTTGAGAGCTGAATTATGTGTAGACCGAAATTCACAGATTTCACAGTGGAATGGTTTATCTCCTGTGTGTGTTAACATATGTGATTTGAGATTTCCATTCTGGCGACACTTAAAGCCACAAATTTTACAGTGGTATGGTTTCTCTCCAGTGTGTTTTAACATGTGTGTTTTGAGAGCTGAATTATGTGAAAACCGAAATCCACAGATTTCACAGTGGAATGCTTTCTCTCCAGTGTGTGTTAACATGTGTGATTTTAGACCTGATTTATATGAACACTGATATCCACAAATTTCGCATTGGAATGGTTTCTCTCCAGTATGTTTTAACATGTTTTCTGAGCAACGAATTGCAGAAAAATTCAAAATCATAAATTTGTCAGTGGAATGGTTTCAATTTCTATCGCTGGAATTCAGGGAAAAATTATTCTACAAGTTTAACAGTGTTAATGTTTCTTGCCAGTGTATTTTTATGTTTGTTTGAGACTAAAGTTCAAAGAGAATGTAATACTCAGATTTTACAGGAAAGGATTTATCCCTTATAAATGTTCTGTTATGCCTCTCCCGTGTGGACTACCAATCCTTGAATTTCAGTGAGAGAATTCCTTCTTTCTCATAAATATTCATTACGGTTACAGATACACACAATGATGCAAACTGAAATAAAAAGAATATATTAAGTGACGACATTTTCAAGTATTTTTTAAAAATATATTCAAAAACAAAAAATACAGCATTACACTATATATCAAACAGAAAAATATAAATTGACAATTTTTAACTTTTTGATTTTTCATTTTAACTAAATTTTTTAATATAAATTAAGACAAAGAATGATAGATTACTATCTAATTCAGATGCATTACACAGTTTATTCTGATGTGACAAAAGTCCATTGGTTCTCACTCCTTTCTTTTAGTTGCCTGCTGTTCTTGGGTTGATCTATGGGGAGTAATTTCTTTTTTCTAGAACTGTGTGGTCAAAATGACTAAACTTCATTGGTTCTAGAAACATTCAGTTTGAGCAAGTTAGAGGAAGAAGAATAAAATCTTCATAAGGCCCTCTATGTGACAATGTTGACACAGATGACGAATGAATGTTCCTGGCTGACACCAATGGACCCCATGCTGGTACTCTGACCACTTCACTTGGTTCACAACAGATAGATTCTGTTGGCTGTTGCCCTATCTCTCTTCTTCTTTTTTAACAAAGTTCTCATCTGTTTCCATTTCTTCTGGCTCCCCAAAGGTTGCTCTCCTCATCCTTGCCTTCTTGGTATTTGGTTTAGTTACTTTTCAATTAGCTGTTCCAGTTGTTAACATTGAATCAGTTCTGTTTGGGATCTCATCCTTCCCGACTCTCTGGATCCCATGAGCCAAGATTTGTAGGAGCTGATTTATCGGTACTTGTAGAGTGTGCTCACAGGAGCTGCTAACTCCAGGGGCCCCAAATGCCATCTTCCTGAGCAGTCGACTGTCTTTCCAATAATCAAGTGACCTATTCTCAGTTATCACTGTTAAATCTCGACCAAATATTCTTGATATACATTTATAAAATGCAATAGCAGAGATCATTAGTGATGTTACCCTGACTTGGCTTCATTACAGATTTCGGGTATTGCATCATCAGCTCCATTCTGCCAGTACCCTGGCTTGTTACCAGGCTGCCTCTCCATGTAATTTGCTCCATTCTGCAAGAACATAATTGTATCAGGAGGTAGATCTTAATGGCATCAAGATTTGTATTACCCAATCAAGTTTTGCTTGTCTATTGTCTACGTGTTTAAAAATCAAAGTGAGTTTTGTGAACATCTTTTCACTTTTGCCTTTGTTGGAAAGTTACTTTTTAACCTCTGTTATACTTTGTAAGTACCTTATTTTTTGTGACTGTTTTATGTCTCACTTTTTCTGTTTATAGTCTGTGTGTTATTTCTGTTTATTCTTGTATTGTTGGGAAGTCTCCCCAGCGGTATGGAATGCAGCTCCGACAAAATAGGACTCAATCTATTATGACCAAATGAGAAAAAAATTATAAACTGTATATTAAGAAAAAACAAATTGTTGGCTATCCCAGAAGTAATGAGTGTTATAGCAGTTAAGACGATCTCTCTGTTGACATCACATGTCAAAATATAAACGTTTATTTTTGTCAGCAGAGAGAGCATGGAGGAGGTGCTAAAATGCCTCAATATTGCACCAAAACTATTAGAGAGAATGTCCAGGGCAATATGGGACATGCTGCTGAGATCCACGGAAGAGGCTAAAGGTTTAGCAGGAGTAACCATGACTACCAAAACTGTGAGACTCCAGACAGTCTTTGTGTACCTAGTTAATGTGAATAAATGTTGTTATTAGCCTATTCCCAAATTTCTCTTTTGTTATGATCCAAGTCAAGATTCCCAACTCCTCCAGATTGTTTTTGGCTCCACATTTTCATCTTGACTGAGTTAGTCTCATTCCATTATTTATTTTATTCCTCCCCTCTCCCTTAGCAAGTGTTTTCTTTGATTTTGCTGTTTGGCCAAACACAGAAGCCACCATGAAATTTTGTTGGGTGGATGGGTCTTACTAACATTTGTTTATTTTAGCTTGAAGATTTTCTTATATTTTAGTTTGTTTTGGGCATTTCATCTCTGTTCATTTTCATATCATTAAATTTTTGTATTATTGTATAGAATCAATATTTTGTCCTTTTTAGATACCCTAGTAAATCAGTGGTATTATAGTTTATGGAGGTTTGGGAGGTAATGGATGAATTCTTGAAACATTTATTTTAGTTTTAATTGAAAGCTAAATGATTAAATTTACTATTTCCAATACAAAATAAGGAAAATACTCTGGTGTATTTCAAACAGAAATTATATTCATTGGAATCTAAAATTTTGAGATTTTTTTTAAATGTTTAATTTTTCGGCCATTTTTGAGTGATCATTACAAAAAGTTAATTCTCGGTTTTAAAAATCTTGCAAAAATAAAATATACATCTTACACATTATTTCTGGAAAATTAGCAAATTTAATGTTAAATTAATCTCATCTACACAAGTGTTACTTCTTTATAACATGAACTTTAGAATAAAACCATTTCTTAAGCATATAGTTTAACTTTCTGTACGTGTTGACAGATTTTACTTGACTTAGATGACGTGTCAAGGAGGTATTTTTTTTTTTTTGCAAGATTTTTAAAACAGAAATTTGGCTACTGTTTACATAATGTGTCGATCAATCAATAATGGCGGTAAATTTTAAACAATATTTTTCAGCAGTTAAATTTTTGATTCCGACCAATATAATTTTGGTTTGAACTAAACCAGGGTATTTTGCTTACTGTAATTAGTAAATTTAATTTCTTGGCTTTCAATTAAAGCTAAAATTAAAGCATCCAGAAAACATTTCTATTTTTAAAAATTAAATTTAAATTGAGGTATCGAAGATGAGCAGTGATTTAATTGGGGTACCTACCAAAACAGGCTGTGGAATTTTATAAACGTCTTGAAGAGACTTGAATCAGAATGAAAGTGCTGTTTCTGTTGTTTTCGATGTAAGGGGAATAATCCAAAACAATTGTAAACTTCTAAAATAAATACAACCCCAATGGAAACTTGTTATGAGCCCTATGGAACATCGTACTTAAAGGAACATATTTATTTGGACATAAAGAAAAAATTTATTAATTTAAAAATATACGGTAAGAAAATTTTTCATAATTTTTTTATATTATGATAGGCAGTATAATCATCAATTCTTAACTAATAAAAAAATCACTCAGTTCTTTAAAAGATTTTTAAATATTTTCAAAACTTTATGAATTATTATAATAAAAAAAAATGAAAACAATTCTGTTAAAATTTTATTAGTAATTTTTCTTCAGACTATAATGTCATGAATTTTTATTATTTATTCCAGCAATTAAGAGCTTATCAAATTAAATTATATCAAAGTTTTATTGCATTTTTTATATTTCTCTTCGGAGCAGATTTTCGTATCGTCAATGATAATTTTAAATTAAAAAAAATAGATGATTTATATTTCCCGATGAGTTCTGCGTTTAATTAATAAAAAATTGCTTTTTTATTGTCTGTCATTTAGAAATCCGTGGCAATTCGTCTAACTTACCTTTTCCAGGGCGAATCCAAAAGCTTTTCATTGAAAAACAAACAGGATTAAAAGTTTTTCTTTTTCTTCGACTTGATATTTCTTTCAACATCGACAACATTTGACAATCAATAAAATAAAAACGAATTATTTGAAAACAGTTCGCATCGATTTTGTGAAAACAATAATAAAAATTACCGGAAACGGTCCAAAAGGAGAATTTGTTCCTCACGCAAAAATTGACCGGGTACTAGCAGTATGTCACAAAATTGTATATCGATAATTCAATGTTTCATACTGATTTTTAATTATATCATTTTCTTATTTGATAGCCTTTTATGAAACTTAGGGAATTAATTTTATTTTCGTAAGACATTAAAAGCATTGGAAATTAAGTAAAAACTCATATTTTTGAGTTTAATTAATTTTTTTTTATTTTCTAGAACATGATAACATATCATTCAATAAATCCCAGCCATAACTAATAAAATAACAACTTTTAGGCAAAATTCGACTTTATTCATCAACATAGTCTCCTTCTGACGTGATACATTGATTCAAATGGTTCTCTAACAATGAGATGCATTTTTTGTGGAACGATTTGTCTTTGGTCTCAAAATATGCATCAGTTTCCGATATCACTTCTTTATTGGAGCAAAATCTCTCTCCCTGAAGCATTTGTTTGAGGTCTGCACACAGTCAGAAGTCGCTGGGAGCCAGATCAGAAGAATAGGGTGGTTGCAGAAGCAATTCAAAATGCAATCGTTGCGATCGTCTTGTGACACTGTGTGTAATCTTGATGAAAGATCACTTTTTTCTTTTTCATTTGTGACTGTTTCTTCGCGATTTCTTCCTTGAAACGCACCACTAATGCTTTAATATTCGCTATTGATGGTTCTTTCTTTCTCAAATTAATCGATGAACAAAATACCTTGCGCATCCCAAAATACAGAGGCCAAAACTTTGTCTGCAGATGTTTGCGACTTTGGTCACATTGGACGGCTTTCACCTGCTGTTGTCCCCTTATCTGACTGCCAATTTTACTCTGGAGTGAATTGGTGAGTCCATGTTTCATTCATTCTCCCACATTTACACAAGAATTCTTTCTTGGTGCGTTGGAATATTTGGAAACAACGCACAGCATCGTCGATCGATTGTGAGCAAACGTGACACACATTTTGAACACAGCATTTTTTTCATTGACAAATTTTCATGCCAAATGGTGAACACACTGCCTTCTGATTTGTTAAACTCCTCTGCTTTCTCACGCAATTTCAATTTACGATCAGCCAAAAAGAGTTTACGGATTTTTTTTTATGTTTTCCGAGACAACTGCCGATTTTGGACGACCTGAGCGTTCAGCATCATTTGTGTTTGTACGACCGCGTTTAAAACCAGCATACTACCACTTCACCGTTGTTTCCGATGGAGCAGAGTCCGAATAACACTTATCAAGCCCTTGCTTTGCTTGAACAGTATTTTTCCCATCAGAAAGCAATGCTTTATCTATACACGAAATTCTAATATTTCCATTGTTTTGAAAATTTGAAGCAGTAGCATTACTTAAATAACTCTAATTTGTAATCTTATAATCTGGTTGGGCCCAATTTTTGTCACCTGTCATTTGACGGTTAGTACTTTATAAAAACCATATCGATTTTTTTTGTTAGTGGCGCCATCTATATGTCAGTTCCGGGACTTATTGAATGATGTGTTAATATCGTTTGTTTTTTTAAACTTTGCTTCAAAACATGTATTTGTATATATGCCTTATTATTCGGACTAATATGAGGCCATCCAGTAAAATAAAAAAATATAATAAAACAAGGTAATTATTTAAGTAGATAAGCTTTCAATTGATTTCTCATATGTATATATATATATATATATATATATATATATATATATATATATACATTAAAACCTTTATAGTGTGAAGAAAAGAATTCGTTGAATAATGCAATTCTACAAGAATTGTTTTCATTTTTTCTTTTTTTAATTATAACAATTTACAAATTATCACAATTTGTAAATTATAACAATTTATAAAATTTCAAAGATATTTGGGTAAATTTTCGTTGTAGGCCCTGAAAGCCTTTATTCCTTCAAATTTTTCAAAATTTCCGTGCACTTGTATATGCTGAACTCAAATCAACAATTAGATATTGAAAAAAACCTATCTTTTTTATGTTAACCACCAGAAAAAAAAATCGAACTTCTTCACTCTCTTTTTGTCACCTGCTACTGGCACACTGGTGAGTTATTCATTGCTGAAAGACTTTAGATTTAGAAAACTAATGTCGGTCTAATTACTCCCTTACTGAAAAGTCTTTGAAGAAATTACTACGCGATTTATTTATTTATTTTTTTTTTTTGTACTCAATTTCAATAAAAACTTGTGTGTATTTGCGTGTTCGTTTTTCCTCTTTTTTCATTTTTTTGGTTATTTATTTTTTTTCTTGGTACTTTATTTCAGAAAAAAGTTAAAAAGTTTTACTTAACCTTAGAGTTAGCGTTCTTTAAAAAAAATCTTTATTTTCATATATTTGAAAGTTAACTTTAGTCTGAAAAAATTAAGTAAAACTATAATTATCACTCATTTTCATATATTTGAAAGTTAACTTTCTTCTCATAATTAAGTACACGAAACTTTCTTCTGAAATTAAGTACCCCACAAAAAAGAAAAAAACACGCAAATACACGCAACTTTCTGAAAACTACTGCATTTTTTAAAATTGTCAATATCATTTTTCCCATTTTTTAACTTTTAATTTCCTTTCCAAGTGATGTAATTAACTCTCCACCCCGATCTCTGCCCAGTCCCGGTTCCACCTCCGAAATCCCACGACATTTGGGCCCGAGATCGGCTCCATGTCCCCCTTCAGCGTGGCTGCCCACGTCTTCAGCTGACCCCCCGCACGCTTGCGCCAGCCCGGTAGGGGCATCGGGAAGAGGCAGTCGCGAATCAGCTCACCCGGAGGACAGCGCGCAGCATGGCCGAACCAACGCAGTCGACGGAGTCGGAGAGCAGCCGGTATCGGTTGAAGACGGCATGTTTGACGAAGGGTCGATGTCCGCACCCGATCAATCCGCCGGAAACGCAGGATGCGCCGGAGACAGTCATTGTCGAAGACCTCCACCCTCTTGAGGTCCGCCACGCGCACCGGCCACGTCTCGCAGCCATACAGCAAGATGGATCGCACAACAGCTTGGTAGACGCGGCTCTTTGTACGCAGGGCGATCTCCCGCCTTGACCAGAGACACTTCTGGAGGCGGTTGAAGGCGGCCCTCGCAAGGTTGATGCGACGCCCGATCTCATCGCCACCCTGGCCGTTCGGGACAAAAGACGAGCCCAGATAGATGAAGTGGTCCACCATCTCCAGGGGTGTTCCGTCGAGCAGGATGGGTTGTTGGGCCTCTGGAGGCAACAGCGCCGTCATCACCTTCGTCTTTGCAGCATTGATGCGCATGCCGACCGCGCACGCGCTGGTATGCACTCGGCTGACGGCCGCCTGCACCTCCTCGATGCTGTCACCAAGAAGGACAATGTCGTCAGCGTACGCCAGGTCGGTCACGGCCAAGTCGCGGCCCACCCGAACCCCAGTGAAGCCTTGAAGGGCGCTCATCAGAATCCAGTCGATAGCGTAGTTGAAGAGCGTCGGGGAGAGCGCGCATCCCTGTCGCACACCAGTGCGGACCTCAAACGCCCCGGTCTCAGCACCGTAAGCACGAACACGTGTCCTCGTCTCCCGGTAGTAGGCCTGAATCAGACGCAGCAGCTTTGGCGGAATGCCATCGTCCCGCATGATAGTCCACAGAACGCTGCGGTCCACCGAGTCGAAGGCCGCTGCAAAATCGATGAAACAGAGCACCGTCGGTTGTTGGTAAGACCAGCGCGTCTCCAGTATCCGGCGTAGACAAAAGATCTGGTCAGAGCACCCTCTACCCGGACGGAAACCAGCCTGGCTTGGGCGGGTACGGTGGTCGCGAGCGAGTTGGAAGCGCTTCAGTAGCAGGACTGTGAACAGTTTGGCCGAAATATCGATCAGGCTGATTCCGCGGTAGTTGCTACATACTCGTTTGTCGCCTTTTTTGAAGAAGGGGAGAAGCACTGCCTCTCTCCAGTCAGCGGGGACGACCTCTGTGTTCCAGATCTTCATCAGGAGGCGGTGTAACCATGGCACCATCACCTCGGAACAGCTTTTGAAGATTTCAACTGGAAGGCCATCTTCACCGGGGTCCCTGTTGTTCTTCAGCTGAAAGAGAGCCACGCGAACTTCATCTGGCGTCGGTGGACCCGTGTTGCAGGCATACGTTGTTGCTGTAGATGTGCTGGCATGGACAGGGGTTGGTGCTGGATCATGGTTAAGCAGAGCACTAAAATGCTCTTGCCACCTGTCAAGCCGGGCTGACATATCGGCGATCGTATTGCCTGCTGCATCGACGAGAGTATCGCTCGCGCCCCGTGATGGACGGCTGACCCGGTTGAGAAGACGGTACAGCTTTCTGGTATCACCATTAGCTGAGGCCTGTTCCGTTTCTTCCGCCACTCTCCGCCAATACGCGTTGCGGTCGTTGCGGACTGCTTGCGCCGTTCTGCGCCGTAGCTCGCGGTAGTGTGTGGATTGTGTCAGTCGCGCACGCCGTGCTCGTTCGGCCAGATCAATCGTCCCCGCGGAGATCCAATCGCGGTGCCGACGGCGGGTGTAGCCCAGATGGGCCTTAGCTGCGTTTGTAACCTCTGTCTTTAGCGCGCTCCATTCCGCTTCTGGAGGTGCCTCCTCGTCCAAGACGAAGCCGTCAAAACGGTTCCGCAGCTCAACACGAAAAGGCTCAGCAACCACCGATTTGAGTTTTGATACATCAAACCGGCGGGCTGGTTGCCGCAGAGGAAGACGCTTCAAGCGAAGACGAAGTTTTGCACGGACAAGAACGTGGTCGGAGCCGTTTTCACTCCCGGTTTCTGCTCCTCTATACGCCCGACAGTCAAGCACGCAGCTGGCCCAACGGGACCGCACTAGGACGTAGTCTATCTGGTTCTGCGTGTGACCGTCGTTTGAGTTCCAGGTCGCCAGGTGTCTGCGCGGGTGGTCGAAACGTGTGTTGCTGACCACCAGGCGGTTTGCGGCCGCAAAGTTGACGAGGCGGTCGCCGTTGTCACATCGGGTCCCCAAAGCAAACCGACCGAGGATGTGTCTGGATGTGTCGTCGCCTGGCCCCGTGCGCGCAATCCAATCACCCGCGACAACCAGCATGTCGCGGCGAGGAACCCCTCGGACGACCTGCTGGAGCCGGCTGTAGAACGCGTCCTTGGTGGCATCGTCTGCATCAAGGGTGGGCGCATACATGGCCACCACGGAGATGTTTGTGATGTGGCCCTTCAGCCGAATCCTGGCGAGGCGCGGAGAAATTGGCTCCCACTCCAAGAGAGCCGCATTTGCCGATTCTGCCAAGGCGATGGCTACGCCCTGGCGCCCCGTGTTGTCCGACACGCCGCTGTGGTAGAGATGAAAGTTCCTGTCGACCCCCGGGACCTTGATTGTGGAGTGTCCGGAGTCAGGGACGCGGACCTCTGAGAGGCATGCAACTTCAACTCCATAGTTGTACAGCGCACGCAGGGTTAGAGCTTGCACTCCAGTATCCCGCAGCGTGCGCACATTCCAGCAGGCGAAGTAAGACGAACGCCTGCGTGGAAGTAGTCTGACTTGCTGATTTAACACCTGCCCCGTCAAACCGTTGAGGACAGGCGCGTCGCCTACCGGGTACGCCGTAGCTTGAGTCGGTATAACTGTGAGAGACATTAATAATCATAATCATAATCATAAGGGATGATTCAAGGAGAAGAAGCGGATGGTGTGGTAGGGTCCCCAGCCCTACCCCGCAGTGACGACGAGGACTTGCCGCAGGTTACCCGCAGACGCAGAGGTCACCGCCACCAGGGGCCGCCGGATGCCGGAACAGACGCGATCTGGATTTGCAGGGAGCATTGAACGGTTTTAAAGCGCCGAACACTCGCTTTCACACCCTTGCCCGTTTAGTGGAGCCAGTGCCGCGACGTGGACGCAGGGTAGGGAGTTTGTGCGGCAGAGGTGTAAAATTACACTAGCCATCAGGAGTCATTTTATAAGAACAGTGGGAGCTCACCCCGCTGCCCAACTCCCGGCGTACCGCACCATTCAGCACCAAGTATCTAAGAATTGATTGGAGGTACCTATATTAATACATAATTTTATTTTTGAATATCACCTGGGATATTTGACTGACAGATTCTTAATTACCGATCCATGGTTTATTTATCGGTGAAAGAATTTGATGATTCAGGAGAATTGCTTGGCCGATGTGAATTGACGGACGGAAGATGGATATTCCCGCCCTGGGACATTTATCGCCTTTCCGGCGACATTGTTCTAGGGAGTCGCCTACGGGGAGGGGGAGGACTTTTCTTTTTGGGGAGAAAACTGTCCCCAATTTTTGGAAAAAGACAAAATAATTAACACAAAAGAAGTGGACTATTTTCTTTGTGTCAATTTCACCGACAAATATTCGCCTGTGTCCCACTTCTTAGTGTCGATCACACAGCTGGGAATTTGTGGGTGTCGAAGGAAGAAATGTCGAAAATTTGTCTTTTCAAACCAAATGGAAAAATTCTCCAAAAGATGGAAATTAAAGAAGATATTTTCGACTTTCGTCCAATTATATTTGGACATGTTTTTGGCTTTAACCTCGAAAGAATTTTTTCTGTTTTGCCAGAAAAAGTTCCGTACAAATTTCTGACCAAATCTGAATGTCGTCCGATGATTTTTGTTAATGACAATTTATTGATCGCACTACACATTATCACTTGCAAGGACGAGATGAGTTCATGCCTTTTTCCAGGGAAACAGGGAAGAAATAAAATGGCTGAAGTGCAAAAGGTGGAGACAAATTTCAGAAAAATAAACCCCGGCAACCCCCGTTTGTAATGATTTTTAAATCATCGAAAATCTTTCTCAAAATTAAAATGAAATAAAAAACAACAGAAAAATCAATTTAAATAAAATAAATTTTATTTTCAAAAATAAAAAATACATTTAATTTTAATTTTTCATTAATTTTGAAAATGTTTATTAAATATGAAAAAATATTATAGAAATGAAATTCAATCAGTTTTTACTTTTTATTCCACCCTGAACATCTCATGACGGGACATGAAGACACTGCTAACGACTTTTCTTCACGAAATTATGTTGGGGGCGGGAGTTAAGAAGTAACAAAAAATATTTAAAAACAGATCTTCCTTTTTATTGTCCTTGTGCCAGACTATACATTACTTGAGTGCCTCAGATGTAGAAATAAAATTTAAGTGACAACCAACATACATAGAATATTGTAGTTGCCATAAAGTCGGGGTTCGGTTTGCTATATTTATTAATAAAATATTCTGAATGACTATGGATGTCAACTCCAGAGACTGTTAGCTTATACGACTCCCACTGGGCGTTAGTTTGTTCCAACACCACAGACTGTTAGGTTGTTCCACTCCCTCTGGGTGTTACACTCTTCAAACCCCACCGTGCGTCTTAATCGAGAAATAAATTCTTTCCAAGCATGAGTAAAACAGTGACGTGATGGTTGACGATTCAAACTAGCGAATATCCGCGTTGTTAATTAATACTTTCTTCTAACTAGTCGTGACTCTCCACATCTTCCATTTCTTAGCATCACAAATGATGTCCTTACATATATCTCCTAATCTCCGTTGTGCAATCCATCAACTGAGACTCTCGAACTGGGTTCCGACTTCCTCTTTTCTGTCCCTCACGCCTTCGGTCAGTCTTCTGTGTAAAAATTCGCGAAAAATATGCGATCATGGCTCTCCGCGTCGTTCTTTTTTTATCAAAAACATGGTCATGGCTGACACAATAACCCATTTTTCGTCTCAAACACGTACATGGTGCCCCACATCTTCCCCTTATAATGTATAGTGCATAAATAAGTCGTCGTAAATATATTTCTTTTCTTTTTCTTTTCCACGGAGTGTTAGCTTGTACCAGTCACACTGGGTATTCGATTTGCCTTACTTCATTTGTTTCATGATAATCTAGAGTGCGATAAATAAATTGTCATAATTAATTATATTTATTTGCTTTTCCTTGTCCACATACCAATGTGACTGAGACAGAGTCAAACACATACACACGTTTAAAGGGTTCAAATTTCCTGGCACCTGAAGAAGGCCCAAACGGCCGAAACGTCATATCATTCGTTTCTTTCTTTTTAATTTCTATTAAGAAATTTAAACAGAATTTTTAATTCCAGTAAACCTGGCAATGTTAAATCAAATTCGGAGTAAATTGAAACGGCGGAATAAAACCTGCGTGTTTGTTTACCGGTAACGAAATCTGATCAAAATATAAGTTAGACCGATTAATTCGGGTCATCAGAAAACAATGGAAATGAACAAAATAATATTTTTAATAAAAAAATATTTAAGGAAATTTGAACGGCGAGATAAAAGCAGTGTATTTATTTACCGGTTGCTTCATCCTTCGTTTGTATCAGCACCTTTCAAAGGTACCATGGTCCCAGCGTTTTATTTGAGAAGAATTGACTCCATCAAAAGAACATTTTTGAAAAGAGTTATATATCGTCTGAGATGATTTAACAACAGGCGAACCATACACACTCTCTCTATCTCTGTCTGTCTAGACTCCAGTGTGTGAGTTGTTATGCTGAAAAACATTCTGAAACCTTTTTCATTTTCTATTCTTTTCTTGTATATAAACGACATTAAGAGTGCAATCATAGAACAGTTGTTTGTTCGGCTTTCTACGGACATTATTTTTCACTTTCTATTTCTTTTTGCTGTATTCTAAATGTTTAACACCGGTTCCCCAGCCGTGTCTACATCTTCAGTCGACGTGCACGAATAACACTTCTTCTTTCTGGAACCAATAATCACAACGTGGGCAGTAGATTTAAACCAGTGGGCCGGTTGACTGACATACGAATGCTCAGGGAGCAACGGCCAACCCCTTGTGTTCGGTTAACACCGAATAGACAACTCAACCCGAAGAGGAAGACGCCGGAAGTTGAGGGTCCAGGGTGGAAGAGTTAGGTCAGGTGCACATTGACCAGATCCATGGTTTATTTATCTTCTAGAATATATAAATACAGCAGATGAAATGTTGAAATTGTTATTTATTTTTTTAATAATTTTGTTTTAAAAAAGAAAAATATGCAAATGTAACAACATGGGACAGAGATTGTAGATAATAAACGCTAATTGCAATATATTTGGCCAATTGTTGAAAAGAATTCTTCAGACTATTCATGGGTTTATTGATGGTATCTTGTTTGTGTATATCAGAGAGAAGAAATGCAACAAAGACCAATTACAAGTCTTGTTTCAAACAATCTTCTTAAGATCAACTGTTGGTATATTTATTTTTTTAATCCCTTCCCCTCACGGAAGGTGAAAATGCCACTAGTATACAGGGGGTGGGGGGATAGAGGCAGTAAAAATGAGAGAAAAAACTGAGTCTAGGGAGGATTGAGGAAAGAACAAAAGGATTCAAGAAGATAGGAGATGGGGAATGATGTTGCATTTAAATTTTTGAATATTGTACATATCCAAGAAGCAAGTAAATGGAAAGGTGTGAGAAAAGAAACTGTTAGAGCAGAAGAGGTGGTCACATTAACAGTAAACATGTGCAACATAGATGCCATTCTAGTGAGACACTTAACTTTACACAGTGAGGGCATCAGGAAGAAAAACAATACAATCAGAGCAGTTGCCATGGAAATATTTGTAGAAAAGATAAAGAGAAGCCATGTCATGTTGGTGAGAAAGTAATTGAAGTGGAAATGCCAAGTCAGGATCGATTATATTACAAATCCTTGTTTTGGGATTTTGTCAAGAACATCAAGATGAATAGCAGGTGCAGCAGAGCAGATATGGCAGCAATATTCAATGCATGGGGGGCGGGTAGATTTGTTGATGTGCAAGATGGATTTTGACAAGGAAAATTTTCTGGTATGACATTGTGACCCAAACTTCATTAGCAGCAGATAGCAATTATTGCTGAAAAAGTCTATCAAGATTTACTTTGAAGAATGGTCTGATGCCTTCAGTATCTCAAAAGGCCTTTCAGAGTTTTTGGTATGCTAGAATTCTTCACAAGTTGAAAACTTATGGTATTTTTGGATGGATTTTTAAATGGTTTCAATCTTCTTTCCTAATCTTTAATAAAAAATGTCTTGAATGGCTACTCTTTCAGATCTTTTGCATTAAGGCATATGCCCCCAGGGCTTTATTCTTGAATCTAAACTGTTCCTAATTTTCATCAATGACCTCGCCAACATTATCCATTCTCAACTATGTATATATGCTGATGATAATTATTTATTCCTGTTTTAACAGGAAGTTTGATTGGGTTCATGAGGTCAAATTAGCAGCTGAATGAAAAAGTCACCTACAATCTGTTGTTAACTGAGACAAGGAATGGCATGTTAATTTTAACACCTCCAAAATGAAACTGATCTCTTTCAATCATCTGAAATAAACCTTTTTACCTTTTAACAGCATGGCTGATTCTAACCACCAGAGGAGTGACTCTCGTTTTGCCTTTTTGGGCTAATGTTTTCCAGTGGCATGAAGTGGAAAGATTATATTGAATCAATTGCTTGGTCCGAGGCTGGAAAAGTTGTTTTATTGTGTCCTGTTAGTGAATTTTTCTTACCAGAATCTATCTTACATATTTATAAGTCTACCATTTATCCTCACATTGAATGTTGATGCCATGTCTTGTCAGATGCTTCTGCTATGTCTTTAGAGATCCTTGTTAAAATCTAAAGAATCTGCAATGTTATTGGTCCCAAAATGGCATCTTGGCTTCAGTTACTTCCCGACTGCTGTAGTATAACTTTTGTGTATGTTTTTTATAAATATTTTCATGGTAATTATTCTGATGAACATACCTAGACTATGAATTTAAGCGCAGTACTAGATTAGCAGTGAGGTCTCATCATTTTACAGTTGAAATGACTGAAAGTAATCGTAAGTTCTATGCTAAGAGTTTCTTCAAATGCATTTCTCATTTGTGAATCTCTCTCCTGGCTTGTTGCTTTCCAGTCAGCTTTGATATTTAAAAATTTAAATGTCAATCATTATCTTCTGTTTAATTCCTGTTCTTTTACTATTCTCTTTCTTTAATGTTTTTTTTTTTCTTATTCTTTCCCTTTGCATCTCAGTGGTTTCATTGCCTTGATGTGCAGAGATGATTAAAAAAGATTACATTGAGAAATCTTGAAGATAGAAGGATACTCACATATTAACATTTTCAGTGTCTGATGGAATTAGAAGCATAATCTTGCTGGCCTTATTCAGCTTTCTACCAATTTTATTTTTATTTTTTACTGCTACTCTTTTGAAATATCCTACATTAAAGGAGATTATGTTGTATGAGATTTAACATAAATTTACTGTGGCAATTTTCATTCAGAATTATACAACGTTTAATGATTAATGAATTTGAAAACCTCTTTGCAAGCGAGGAACAATTAATATATAATTATTGCGTATTTTTCAACAAACTGATTAAATTGTATAAAATAATGAAATCACTTACAGGCTGATTCAAAACAAAATATAATGGACATTGTAACTTGCATTTTACAATTTGAACTTTCTGGTGTAAAATGAATCTTGACTATATCTGCTGTTGTACGAAATGGGACTATTACGATGTCATCTGGGTCATTGTTCGGGAAGAAAATACACCATGGAATAAATCATTAAAAATTAAAGTACCAACTAAAGACATATTCCAGTAAGTAAACAAGATTAAACTTTTAATATATTTTTAAAATTAAAAAGCTAATCAAATTTATGAGCAGCTAAACTTAATGACACCAAATTAACTTGATTATTTAAAAGTTATTTCAAGTGAAGAGGACTCAAGGTTTTTTTATTTTGAGTACTCTGGCATTTAAAACAGTGCTCAATATAATGAGTATTATAGAGCTTAACATAATTACATAGTCATGTATCAATTTTACATTGCGACATGGAAATTTCTATGTTTCGAGATAGGTTCTCATCATCAGGCAATGTTGATATGGTTGTGCAGATGATTTACATTTAAAAAATCTAAAAAAATCTTTTTTTAAATGTAAATCATCTGCACAAGCACATCAACATTGCCTGATGATGAGAACCTATCTCGAAATATAGAAATTTCCATGTCGCAATGTATCAATTTTACATTTAAAATTGATACATAACTACATAATTATATTATTTAGAAGTTATATAACTGCTCCCCTAAAGGGTACAGATTAAGAGAAAGCAAAAATATAATTTTACCAAGCTATTCAAGCATTAAAAGACTAACCTTATCAACATAGATGAATCCTTTGACTGAGCAACATAACAATTTTCTTATGCATATTAAAAATAAATTTAAGTTACTAGTGCAGAAGGTCACCGGTGTATTTTTTCTTTTTGATGAAATTCATCTAAATTCTTATTTTGATTATGAGGTTGGTAATATTGTTGGCTTATCTGACAACAACAATGAAGCTGCAACAAGTGCATTTGCCTTTAAGGTTAGCAGTATATTCTCACAATATAAAGATGTTGTGCATGTTATGCTAAATGTCTTAAAGCTGAGAATTTATTTGATATTGATAACAATATAATAATTAGATTAGAGGAGATAGGCATTCAAGTATTATCAATCATAACAAATAATAATGCTATAAATAAAAAAGCTATATTTTTCTTTTGCAGTCTCCTAAAGCGTTCCATTGTATATCCACACCCAGTTATACATTCTCAACCTCTTATTTTCCTATTCGACTCAGTCTATATATTAAAATGGATTAGAAGCAATTGGTTTGGTCAAAAATATGCAAGTAAATGCATGCTGTTCCCAACATTTTGTCACAATGAAAATCATGAATCAGATAGAATCCAAAGTGCACCATTTTGTAACTTACAGAAGCTTCATGCTCTGGAATCTCAGTTAGTTTTGAAATATTGTTATAAACTGACCTCAAAGGCACTTTCTCCTTCTAATCTTGAAAGACAAAATGATAATTTAGTTCTGCAAATTTTTAATGAGAACACTATTCCAGGATTATTGACCTTATAAAAACAGAAATGTTTGCCTAATTTTGCGGAATATGTAAACGTATTCTATATTTAGTGGACAATAATGAATGTAAAAACACCATTTAAAGGTTGTCAGCTTAGAAATAAATGCTGCAATTCACTTAGAGTAAATGAAGAAAATTTTAAATTTCTCTCACTATTCTGTGATCGGTTAGAATCTTGGAATAGCATCTCTGGAGGAAATGGCAAATTAACAAAAGAAACTTTCACTGTTTTACATTTTACAACCTATGAATTTCTAGAAGTGACCAAGTATTGCAAAGAAGAATTCAAAATGCTATACATATTACCTGTCAAATTTCAAACTGATCACCTTGTGGCAAGGTTTGGTCAGTACCAGCAATTTAGTGGGGATCAGTATAACATCTCGATATGACAAGTGTTTGAGTGTGAAAAAAAAATTAGAATGTTATCAGTTTTAAAATGGAGCTTACCATTTAATCAGCAATGCATTAAAACTGATTTAAAGAATTTACAAGAACCAAAATGGGATGAAGTGACAGAGAAGCAAAAGTTAGATGAGCATAAATTTAGAATTGATTTTAAAGAGGATGATGTTAATAAATGTAGAGTTCTTCCTGTAATACTATACGAAGAAGGTTAATGCTGTTTTGTAGTTTTTAAGAAGATTAAATGCCATACCTGAAATAAACAGCTATTTTCAGGGGATTAATTGCGGTTCCCTCTTATATTCTAAGGATGCAACTACAAATTTTATTCTATATAATTATACAGTCACTGGTAGCCTGATAAAAAATCCTTCATTTCTTCATTCAGTAAATCAAAGGAAATTATCCGCGCATATAACACTGAATGTTTTGGCAGATAATAAACTTCTTTTTAATGTTGACACTTTTGATGAATGTCACAATGGAGAAAAAATAGGAAGAATGTTTGTCTGGAGCTCTACAAATGTTCTTGTAAGTAAATTTTGTTCTTGGAAAAATATTCTTACAAGTAACAAGTTAAGCAAACCAAGAAAACTTCAAACATTCAGTTAAATTTGGCATCTGTAATGTATTTTTCTATAAGTATTATTTGATTTTTAAATCTATTGTTTGCATTTAAATTGTTTTTTTTTATTTATATTCAATAGATTTACTTATTCATCAATTACTTGTCAATTGTTTAGTCGATTATTGTTTGTTCCTTAATTCATAATTTAGTTACTGGAAAAAGTTAATTTAATCATTTAGTTTTTAATTAAAACTAAAATAAAAGTTTCAAGAAAACATTTATTTTATTTTTCAAAATTTAGTTTGAAAGTTAGTTATCGAAAATGATAGGAATTAGTTACTTCATTCCAATATCCAAGTCATCGTAAATGATTGGAGGTACTTACTCCATTCCAATATCTTGCATCCCAGATAACGGCAATCTTCAAAAATTCAAGGGCCACATTAGTAGCCACTGTGGCAGACTTCACCACATTAAATTTGAGAAAGAAAACAAGACTCACGCAAGAAGAATAAGCAAAAGTCATTGTTGCACATAAAATATATGTAAATTAACAAGATGTAAAATATCAAACAACGATTTGAAAGAAAACATGAATCAAAGAAAGAAAGGTCAATTATTGCCATTCACCAAAAACCAAAAAGCCAATTTAGGGCGAATAAAGGAAAAAGTGCAAAGGGAAGTAACTCTTAAATGCTGAGTTATCTCCCTTTGCCTGTTCTTTAGATACACTTGCCAGGACGGGATGGATTCATGCCTTTTCCCAAGGATACAGTGAAAAGAAGAAAATGGCTAAAGTGCTCGGAATAAAAGAAAACATTTCGACAATTGGAAGAAAAAAGACAAATTTCAATTAAACCCTCCCCACACACTTACGAAACAAGAAAAGCAAAAAAAAAACAAAAACTTTTTAGTCGTGAAATATTAAGTCTTTCGAATTTCCTTCCCTAATCCTAGTTTAGAGTGGCACAAGGCCAATAGAAGTATGGAAGTTCGTAATATATATATATATATATATATATATATATATATATATATATATATATTGGTTGAGTTTTAAAAGACTGAATGTGTCTTTCAAGGCGCAAACAGAACGAGCTGCGTAATATTCGCTTTGCCATTGTAATAAACTCTAGTAAACATCGTGTGAATCACTGAGGAAAAAAAGACTTTTTCGAACCGAAATTTCCAACGTGTTTGAAAAGATTAAAAAATGTTCAAAATAATGGCAACAATTTTTGATCTTTTCTCTTAAAAATAAAATTTGTTTCTGTTAAGTTTGGGAACTTTGTTTTTATTTGGGGGGGGGGCGAACGAGTGGGGGTAGCGACTCTTGAATTCTGCCCTTTGAATGCATTCA
Organism: Ascarosepion bandense; assembly: GCA_037127315.1. Taxonomy (NCBI): domain Eukaryota; kingdom Metazoa; phylum Mollusca; class Cephalopoda; order Sepiida; family Sepiidae; genus Ascarosepion; species Ascarosepion bandense. The sequence goes on from JBBBDQ010002243.1 coordinate 95,642, forward strand.
CTTTCTCTCCCTCTCTCTTTCCTTCGAAAGAAAAAAGAAAAGGAAAAGAAAAGAGAGAAAGAAAAGAAAAAAGAAAAATGGCCCCAAATTTAATCAAAAAGAAAATTTTTTTCCCATCAATATTTTTATTATTAAAAGGAAAGATGTTTTAATCTTTTCTAACGCACACAGTAAACCAATCCCCGACTTTATGGCCACCACAATATTCTATGTATGTTGGCTGTCTCCTAAATCTTGTTTTTACATCTGAGGCACTCACGTAATATAGAGTATGGCACAAGGCCAATAAAAAGGAAGATCTGTTTTTTTTTAAAACCTTTTTATTTCTATTTTTTACTTCTTAACTCCTGCCCCAACATAATTTCGTTGAATTCCATAATGACAATTTATTAATCGCACTGCACATTATCACTTGCAAGAACGAGATGGGTTCATGCCTTTTCCCAAGGATACAATGAAGAAATAAAATGTCTGAAGTACGAGGAAAAAAAATGAAGACAAATTTCAGAAAATTAACCCCCCGCCCCCCCACCCCGTTTGTATTTCGTGAAAAAGAAAGAAAGAAAATTTAAAGAAAAAGAAAGAAAATATGAAGAAAAAGAAAGAAACAAAAAAAAAACCTACCGTAAATTTATTTTCTTCACTCATATTGCAAAATGAAATCTATTCTTTTGTCAACCATTGAGGGTCGGAGAATCAATCATCATTTTTGACCTTCACTCATATTACGAAACTCAATATTATTCCACAATTATTTACCAAGACTCATATTGTCAAATAATCGAAAATCTTTCTCAAAAATTAAAATAAAAAACAACAGAAAAATAAATTTCAAATAAAATTAATTTTATTTTCAAAAATAAAAAAATTAAAATTTTAATTTTCCTTAAATTAATTTTGAAAATGTTTTTTTCAATGTCAAAAAATTATTTTAAAAATAAAATTCAAAATGTTTTTCTTTTTCTTTTAATAAATTTGGAAAATTTTGATGAAATTTTTTCCTTCGTTTCTAAAAGAAACAAACAATTTTGAGGGCGAAACAAAAATCATCGGATAAAATTCAGATATTTTCTCAAATTTGTACGGAACTTTTTCCGGCAAAACAGAAAAAATTCCTTCGTCGTTGGAACCAAAAAAATGTCCAAATTTATTTGGACGAAAATCGAAAATTTTTTCTTGAATTTTCAACTTTTTGAGAAATTCTCCATTTTGGTTGAAAAGACAAAATTCCGACGTTCCTCCCATCGACCCCCACAAATTCCCAGTCGTGGGATCGACACGAAGGAGGGGGGAACCATGACCCCCACCCCACCCCGGCCACCCCCCAAGGCGAATTGTTTTCATTTTTTCTCCTCTTTCCGAAAAACAAACAATTTCTTTAAATTCCTCGTCACAGGCGAAAATTTGTCGGTGAAATTGACACAAAGAACAAAATTCATTTTCTTTTGTGTCAATAATTTTTTCTATTTTTAAAAATGGGGGGCGTTTTTTTCTCCCCAAAAAGAAAAGTCTTCCCCCCGCAAAGGACTCCAAAGGACAACAAACGACGAAAATGTCACCTGAAAGGCGACAAATGTCCGTGGGTAAGAAACCCCTTCTTCCGTCCGTCAATTCACATCGGCCAACGAATTTCCCCGAATCATCAAATTCTTTCACCGATTCGTTGAGAAAATCGCAGACAAAGACATGATCGTCTTCGTCGGTGGCGAGAATCGATAAAATAATCCCCGGGTTCGAATCCTGCAGACGGTATTCTTTTTGGAGCTGGAAATACACGGATGTTCCGACCGTCGTCAACTTGATGACTTCTTTTCTCAAAGACGCCAGGGAATCGTGGCACCATTTTTGGAATGTCACCGTCAATTCCGCTTTTTCGTGGGGGACAAACGATTGTGGGAGCCGCGATCTAAGCTCCGCTCGCAGCAACCTCAACCCACAAAGGACGTCGTCGTCTTGGGCGTCGTCCCTCGAAAGGTGACCCGCTTGATGGCGCCAAATCGTGACCTTCTTCAAAAGGTCGTCTCCCTCTTTTAGGGAGAGGCGCCATTTGTCTAACTGGACAGACGTCGCCTCTCTCATATCCTCGCACAGCTCTTCCACCTTTCGCCGCGTCTCTTCCATAAATTCGTCAAAATTCCGCCACAATTTTGAGCATTTGGAATCGGATTCCATGGACAATTCGTCCATGGATCGCCTCGTCCGCTCGTTCCTCATACGGACCAGGATTTCGAAATCCCGGAGGTCCTCCTCCAGGGTGGGGCCGTTCAGCTTCTCCTTCGACGCCTCCTCCCTCACGGACAACGGCCGAGGGGGGCACTGGGGGGAGGCGGTCACGTGATCAACGTAACACGCGTCACAGAAGCACACGTTGCACCGGTCGCAGAAGGCGTTCTTCTGTTTGCGGTGCAGTCGACACTCGTCCGACGTCATGACCCCCACGGCCTCCACCCTCGACATGCCGCCCACGTCTCTGGTTTCGTGTTTGGGGTGGAATTTCCTGTGGAATTTCTGGCTATTCTGGCAGAAGAGTTTCCGGCAATCAGGGCACCAAATCTGGCCGGCAGATCCGGTGACGTCATCTTCCAAACATGAATCACAACACAATTCGCTAGATTCCAGGCGTTGGCGCGTCACAGTCTTCTCCAAAAATGGTGAAAGTTTCAAATGTTCACGTGTCCCCACGGGGGCGTGGCACAGGGGACATTCCACGTCGTCTTGTGTCGCTGCCGGGAATTGCTTATCCAGACATGTCCGACACAAAGAATGAAGACATGGCAATGTCTTCGAGAATAATCCCAAAAGTTGGTCGCAATTCGAACAAAGGAATTTCTTTTCATCCATCGACGCCATCTTGAAATTTTCTTTTAAAAAATCTGAAAAGAAAAAAAAATAAAGAAATTTTAAAAATTCCGAAAAATCAAAAAAATATCAATTAAAAAATAAATTGATTTCCTAAAAAACAAATAAAAATTTTCTAACATCACAAAAGAAGTTGAATAGGTGAGGAGAAAAGTGAATGAATATGAGAGAGAGTGAAGAGAGAGTGGCTAACAAGAAGGGAGGGGGTTCAGCAATTCGATAAGAAAGAAAGAAAGAAAGAAAGAAAGAAAGAAAGAAAGAAAGAAAGGTTAAAAGCAAAAAGAGAGAGGATGAGAGAGTAGTTATTAATAGAGAAAGAGAGGGGCAGGGCAATTCGATAAACGGAAAGAAAGGGTAAAAGAAACAAAGAGAGGGGTAGAGTGGTTATGAAAGAAGAAAAAGAGAGAGAAAGAAGAAGCAGATATAAAATTATATATATATATATGTGTGTGTGTGTGTCATATATGTACGAACAATCTTTCCTCTTTTTAATTGATAAATGGGAAGAAAGAAAGGGTAAAAGAAACAAAGAGAGAGGAGAAGAGAGAGGTTATTTAGAAAGAAAGAAAGAAAGAAAGAAAGAAAGAAAGAAAGGGTAAAAGAAACAAAGAGAGAGGAGAAGAGAGAGGTTATTTAGAAAGAAAGAAAGAAAGAAAGAAAGAAAGGGTAAAAGAAAGAACGAAATATGAATTTTATATTCTTTCGCCTGATTTCGTCTGCTTATTAAACCGACAGACAGAAAAGTTGTCTGAAAGTAAAAGAAAAAGATTTTCTTCTTTTATAGACAGACCGTCCGATAGATTGATAGATAGACAGACTGATATAGAAATTGTTTATTTTCACATTTTTTAGACAAAATTAAGGAAGAAAATTTTCTCTGAAAGAAGAAATGTTTTTTTTTCTGATAGACAGACAGACAGACAGACAGATAGATAGATAGATAGATAGATAGATAGATAGATAGATAGATAGATAGATAGATAGATAAATTAAGGAAGTATTATAAAACGAAAGAAAAAATAATTAAAGAGGCGTGGTACTTTTTTTATTATATATAATAGGATTTTTCCTGATTTTACTGGCCTTGTGCCATAATATATCTTACGTGTCCGTCAAATAATTGCGGATGAATTTATCGTCTGCTTATTGAATGTTTTCTTTTTTTTCATTAACAAAATGAAAAAATTAGACAAACAGATAAATAAAAAGATCGATAGATACAAATTTAGGCCAAAAAGATGAATTTAATAAAAAGATGACCCCTAATTGTGATTTTGAATTTTTGCCTGAATTTAAAGCCAGACAAGTAAATGAAAAATGAAGACAGACAGACAAATTAGGGCGTGGTTGTTTGTTTCCTGAAACTAGAGGAAATAATTCTGATTAATTGTCTTTTCTGTCGGGGATGAAATGATTGAAAAATAAGAAGGGAAAGAAGATTGGATGATTTGGAAATGGAGAAAATTCTTACTTACATTTGATTTGAATTTTTCACTTTGGGTGAAAATTGGTTTTCGTCAAAATACGAGAGCGAATAAAAGTTGAAGCTTCGTCTTTGAAGGATTGGACGGATGACGTCATCGGAATAGAAGGCATTTCATTGGACGAAAGTTTTGGATTATAAGGCATTTCATTGGGCGAGAGTTTTGGATTATAAGGCATTTCATTGGGCGAGAGTTTTGGATTATAAGGCATTTCATTGGGCGAGAGTTTTGGATTATAAGGCATTTCATTGGGCGAGAGTTTTGGATTATAAGGCATTTCATTGGGCGAGAGTTTTGGATTATAAGGCATTTCATTGGGCGAGAGTTTTGGATTATAAGGCATTTCATTGGGCGAGAGTTTTGGATTATAAGGCATTTCATTGGGCGAGAGTTTTGGATTATAAGGCATTTCATTGGGCGAGAGTTTTGGATTATAAGGCATTTCATTGGGCGAGAGTTTTGGATTATAAGGCATTTCATTGGGCGAGAGTTTTGGATTATAAGGCATTTCATTGGGCGAGAGTTTTGGATTATAAGGCATTCCATTGGGCGAGAGTTTTATCACGTGGGGACGAGAGAAGCGAGAGAGAAAACATGTAACGAGAGAGAGAGGGGGGATTCTCTTACTTAAAAAACGAGGACAGAGAGAGAGAGAGAGAGAGAAAGAAAGTGAGAGAGAAAGACAGAAAGAAAGAGAGAGAGGGTAAAAATATGTCACTTTTCGTTTAAAAACAGGAAATGCTTAAAAAATGTTTTTTTATTCATGGAAATTCATTTTTATTTTAATTAGGATTTAATTCTTTTAAATCGAAGCAAAATTTAAGTTCAAAGATGATATTTCAATTATTTAAAATGCGTTTTCCGAATGTTTTTTCAGAAATTTCATGGTGATGCGTATAAGAAGCAAACAAATAATTAAATATTAATTAGTAAAGACTTAATAAGATTTCATTTTTGGAAGTTGTTTGTATTTAATATGAATAAAAGTTATGGGTAATAAACTTATATTTTTGCATTGAAAGCTACAAAAATTCAAAATTATTTTCATAATTGTAGAAGAAAATGAAACTCGCTTTTGTCGGTTAAATTCTCAGAAGTAAATATGTATCTAATTTTTGTAAGAATTTCTAAATTAATATTTCTCACTGGAAAATAAACTGACTTATGCAATATTACATTATCCATTGTAAACATTCGTAACGATTTGGTTACCCGTTGACGAAAAACAAAATAAGATTTTTACCCAAATTTCCAACGTGTTAGAAAGGATTAAAAGATTTTTATAAAATCACAAAAATTACTTTCATCTTTCCTCTAATAAGAAATATTTTTCTAGAAAAAATTGTTTTTGTTAAGTTTGGGGCCTTTTTTTTATTCCTGCTGTGCCGATTTATAAACGAATTATAAAATGAAAGTTGCAAGAAATATTTTTCGTTTATGGGATTTTATGAAGGACTCTATTGGCATAAAAAAGAAATGATTTTATTCGAAAAATAATTAATTTTTACAAGAATTGTTTTAATTTCTTAAATTTTGATTATAATAATATGATTAATTTTTTGTACGTGGTTCAATTGCGATGAAATTTAGGATATATACACATATATGTATATGCACAGTAGTAAATGCATTTAGTCAAAGTCACCTTGAATAATTTTGTTGTCATGAAAACAAGAACTTTATTTATTTCTCGTCAGATGGGTTTTTTTTTTTATGTAACTAAATACGAATTTGGATTGATGAAGAAAAGTCATTTTCAACAGAAATTTAAAATTTAACAATATTTTCAGTAATTATCCAATATTTTATAGAATTTTAGTTTAGCTTTATAACCTAAGGTTTGAAGATGTTTCATGAAAAATAAACATTTAAATAATAATATTGGTATCACAAAATCAGAAAAATTAAATTTTATTTTTAGGTCTTTAAGATTTGCTCAGACGTTTGTCTAAAAAGGAAATCCTCAAAAGACAAAAGAAATTAAAGAACTTTTTTGATGGTCAGTTTGGTACTTCCAAACATTAGATAAAAAATTATCATACATGATAATTCACCAAATTTAAAAACAAACTTTTATCGTGAAAATTTTAAAATTCACTTATGAAAGTTTTTTTCACAATTTTTTGTGCTATACATAATTTTTTTAAACATTATCATGAATTAATTAATGTGCCTACTGTCACAATTAATTAAAAAAAAATGAGAAAACGAAGAATTGAAAAAATACTTTCTTTAAATTTTCAAGGGTTTATTTGAAAAAGCTGCTGAATTTAGAAACTTTCTAATAAAACACTGGAGTGAAATGAAAGTGAGGATTTTTTGTGGGGGTATTATCGTGTAAGGGGAACAATCCATGAAGATTGTAACTTCCTAAAATCAATATGTCCCCTACAGAACATCGTACTTAATAAAAATGAGCATTTTTACACACACACACACACACACAAAATTAAAATGTTTTAAAAATAGGGAGGCCCAACGATTTGTATTAAACTTTTCAATTTTTGACGGGCAATATAATCATCAATTCTTAACTAAAAAATCGAACCGCAACAAATCTTTGAAGATTTTAAGATTATTTTTGAAACTTTAATAAAAGCAAAAATGAAAACAATTCTTTTAAAATTCCTTTATTAATCGAAAAAACATTTCTTTTTCAGACTGTAATGTCCTTCATATATATTATTTATTAAAGCCATTAAAAGTTTATGAAATTAAATAATATCAGAGTTTTATTGCATTTTTTTATTTTAGTATTCGGAGTAGATTTTTGGAAACAGAGGCCAAAATTTACAAACAAACAGATGATTTATATTCATTAATGAGTCCTGCATTTAACTAATGAAACCATAGACCGCAACAAAGTAGAATTTATTAAAATTTCATGAATTTACGTCGAGTCGGTGGTAACAGAAGTGAAAAAAATATGTTTTCAAAATTTTTAAAAAATACTAATTTCGAAAATAATTTCATTTATTTGTGAATGAGGACTGAAAGTTTTATTAAAATCCGACAATTATTTGATTTTTGCGAGAATTTCAAAATTAATGTCTTTGTCACCGGAAAAAAAGTGGGTGATGTAATCATTGCGTTTTCCATTGTAAACAGTCGTAACATTTTGGTTACCCGCTAACTCAAATCAATACAAGATTTTCTACCAAGATTTCAAACATGTCAGAAGGAATTAAATATTTTTTAAAATAATTAAAAATTAATTTCATCTTTTCTCTTAATAAAAACATTTTGATGGAAAAACTTCGTTTTTATTAAGTTTGGGGCCTTTTTTTTACTTCATACTATGCTGTTTTTTTAGCGATTTAGTGGAGGCACCGACTTCATAGACACCCTAAATAATTATAAACGCTTAAACATACATACATACATACATACATACATACATACATACATACATACATACATACATACATACATATGTCCAAACATACGTTCCTATCTACGTATACATAAACTCATTGTTACGAGGACTACTACGAACCTTTTAACAATCCTGTATCAACGAAAATACATATTAATTTTATTTGTAAAACCTGATTTAATTTATATAAATTGTTGTTTGAATTTGCAGTCTTGATTTTCTTGTTTTGCTTGGCTTGCTAACAAGGCCAAATCAAACTAATCTCTTTCAAAACACATCAGTGGAACTGAAAACCCACTATAATATACGTATATATTATTTTCAACGAATTTTATTTCGTCATGGCAAAGATGCCTGAAGGTCACTGGTTCGTAACGACGGGTCGCATGGCATTTTGTTGAGTCACTCCGACAGTGAGTCATATTTTGTAGGGTGCGACTGATAAAATGTCTGTTAAATTACACATAAATAAAAATAATACTGATGTCTAATTTTAACAGTTTTATTTGCCAAAATCTTGCAAAAATATCTTGAAATAATCCTTAACTGTAGTTCATCTTTCCTCTTAAAAGGAGTTTTCTTGGTCTCTCGTTCAACTGCACCCCACAACTAATGATCAAGTGGTTTGCTGTCTGGGGTGTTTAGGTGGCCAGATGTAAGGGCGTGTGGATGTGACCGCAGAAATTGTCTGTCAGCCATGACTGGTTTCAACTACTTGTGTAACATGGTGCAGAGTCCTGTTGTCAGACATAGGGACTTCTAGCATCCACCCAATTTACTGCAGCTCACCACTACTTCCTCAAAGTACTTCATACGTACGAGCACTTCATCTTGTCTTTTTGTGGAAGTTGATTTCAATTGAAAAAAGGCCAATGAAACAACTAAAGAAATCAACACGAATTGTAAATATTAGAGTCATCTTTGGTTTACATTATATATATATATATATATATATATATATATGGATATATATGTATATGTATAATATATATATATATATATATATATATATATATATATATATATATAAACACAACACATCATTTATATTGATTATAAACTATAATTTATTTCTATGAGCTAAATTGGCTCATTTCATCTGACCACACCATATTCGTTCCATTCGTTATAAATATTAATCGGGAATTTCTTTAAAATGAAATGGAAAGCAAGTGACATGATCTAAAACGGAGACGTAAGACTTATTTCAGTTGGTGATCACTACACTGGCCGAAAAGTGTTGATCGTTCTTAGATAGTGACCATAAAATCATTACAGGCCCACTCACAAGCACATGAATACTTATTATATTCATATATGCATTCGTCCATACTTCCACATACGTCTGATTAAAGCTCACAGAAAGGAATATATATATATATATATATATATATATATATATATATATATATATATATATATTTCGTGTATCGAGGCAGCAAGTAATTTTCTAAACATATAAGAGACAATGAATGTCTATTATGTTTAATCATGAGCCGTTCTAAACGTCGTATTTTGGCTTTAATTTCAGTTGAAAATAAAGACAAAAATTCTCCAAAATTTGGGTAATTATTTATTGATTTGCTTCTAAGCTTTCGGCTTACATGAGCCATCTTCAGAGAGATTGTTTAGACTGAAATATTATAAAATCCACCGATTTTCTGTTGACATAAAACTTCGCTTGGCAACGGCAATTTTTGGTAACTATTACCAAAAATAATAAACGCAGAAAAAAACAGCATAGTATGAAGTAAAAAAAGGCCCCAAACTTAATAAAAACGAAGTTTTTCCATCAAAATGTTTTTATTAAAAGAAAAGATGAAAGTAATTTTTAATTATTTTTAAAAATATTTAATTCCTTCTGACATGTTTGAAATCTTGGTAGAAAATCTTGTATTGATTTGAGTTAGCGGGTAACCAAAATGTTACGACTGTTTACAATGGAAAACGCAATGATTACATCACCCACTTTTTTTCCGGTGACAAACACATTAATTTTGAAATTCTCGCAAAAATCAAATAATTGTCGGATTTTAATAAAACTTTCAGTACTCATTCACAAATAAATGAAATTATTTTCGAGATTAGTATTTTTAAAAATTTTGAAAAAATATTTTTTCACTTCTGTTACCAGCGACTCGACGTAAATTCATGAAATTTTAATAAATTCTACTTTGTTGCGGTCTATGGTTTCATTAGTTAAATGCAGGACTCATTAATGAATATAAATCATCTGTTTGTTTGTAAATTTTGGCCTCTGTTTCCAAAAATCTACTCCGAATACTAAAATAAAAAAATGCAATAAAACTCTGATATTATTTAATTTCATAAACTTTTAATGGCTTTAATAAATAATATATATGAAGGACATTACAGTCTGAAAAAGAAATGTTTTTTCGACTAATAAAGGAATTTTAAAAGAATTGTTTTCATTTTTGCTTTTATTAAAGTTTCAAAAATAATCTTAAAATCTTCAAAGATTTGTTGCGGTTCGAATTTTTAGTTAAGAATTGATGATTATATTGCCCGTCAAAAATTGAAAAGTTTAATACAAATCGTTGGGCCTCCCTATTTTTAAAACAATTTTATTTTTTTTTTTTTGTGGTTGTGTGTGTGTGCGTGTAAAAATGTTCATTTTTATTAAGTACAATGTTCTGTAGGGGACATATTGATTTTAGAAGTTACAATCTTCATGGATTGTTCCCCTTACACGATAATACCCCCACAAAAATTCCTCACTTTCATTTCACTCCAGTGTTTTATTAGAAAGTTTCTAAATTCAACAGCTTTTTCAAGTAAACCCTTGAAAATTTAAAGTAAGTATTTTTTCAATTCTTCGTTTTCTCATTTTTTTTTAATTAATTGTGACTGTAGGCACATTAATTAATTTATGATAATGTTTAAAAAAATTATGTATAGCACAAAAAATTGTGAAAAAACTTTCATAAGTGAATTTTAAAATTTTCACCATAAAAGTTTGTTTTTAAATTTGGTGAATTATCATGTATGATAATTTTTTATCTAATGTTTGGAAGTACCAAACTGACCATCAAAAAAGTTCTTTAATTTCTTTTGTCTTTTGAGGATTTCCTTTTTAGACAAACGTCTGAGAAAATCTTAAAGACCTAAAAATAAAATTTAATTTTTCTGATTTTGTGATACCAATATTATTATTTAAATTTTTATTTTTCATGAAACATCTTCAAACCTTAGGTTATAAAGCTAAACTAAAATTCTATAAAATATTGGATAATTACTGAAAATATTGTTAAATTTTAAATTTCTGTTAAAAATGACTTTTCTTCATCAATCCAAATTCGTATTTAATTACAGAAAAAAAAAACCCATCTGACGAGAAATAAATAAACATCTTGTTTTCATGACAACAAAATTATTCAAGGTGACTTTGACTAAATGCATTTACTACTGTGCGTATACATATATGTGTATATGTGTTTATGTATGTGTGTGTGTTGTGTGTGCTTGCGTGTATATATTCATATACAATATATGTGTGCTTGTGTTATATATGTATGTATGTGCGTGTGTAGTGATAAATTTGTTCTTTCATTAATGTGTGTCCGTGTATATGTATATATGTGTGTGTAGAGGTGTATATTTAATTTAATTGTAATTTCTTGTTTTTAAAAAGTGTGTTACATATTTCTACTCACTCTCTCTCGCTGTCACTGTTTCTTTCTCTCTTTCTCTCTCTCTCTCTCTCTCACTTTCTTTCATGCTCTCTCTCTCTCACTCTCACGCTCTCTTTCTCTGTCACTCTTTCTATATCCTTAATTTCAGTTTAGACACCTTAGACAATATAGAAAATCACGTGACCGCCTCCCCCCCCCCAGTGCCCCCCTCGGCCGTTGTTCGTGAGGGAGGAGGCATCGAAGGAGAAGCTGGACGGCCCCACCCTGGAGGAGGACCTCCGGGATTTCGAAATCCTTGTCCGTGTGAGGAACATGAAGACGAGGCGATCCATGGCAAAACTGTCAACGGATTGCGACGCGAAATGTTCCAAAATGTGGGACGAGTTTGTGGCGTTGTTTGAAGAGACACGTGACCGGCTTTGTGAGCTGTCCGAGGATATGAGAGAGGCGACGTCTGTCCAATTGGACAAACGGCGCCTCTCCCTAA